>JBAMAX010004638.1:0-170254 GCA_037043745.1 Chymomyza amoena | reverse complement strand
TCAATCCAAGCTTCTTTAAATGGTTTATAATAGTTTGATGACTCATGCCCAGCTCTTGGCCGATGCTACGGCTGCTACTATGCCGGTCTCTTTCGATCAATTCACCGATTTTATCGCAATTTTCGACAACAGGCCTTCCGGACCGGGGCGCATCTTCGATCACCTCTGCACCAGAACGAAAACGTTGAAACCATCGTTGTGGGGTGGAAATGGAAACTGTATCGGGTCCATAAACTGCACAAATTTTATTGGCAGCAAGGAGATGCATTTCTTTTGCCTTTATCGTAGTAGTACTGTAAAATATGCCGTATTTTCTCTTTGTTGTGCTCCATGTTTGCGACGCTATAACTCACGAACGACTAAAAGCAAACAACACTCAATCAAACACGTGTTAGCACGTGAAAAGAGCTTTCCAAAAGCTATAGCGTGAACCGATGCGACGAATACAACTAGAACTACGCGCTTGCAAAGACAAGCTTGCGGAAATACCGCAAGACTTTTTGGACAACCTAATATTTAGAGACTATCAGATCAAGCAAACAACATGGCTGTAAATTTGTTGGACAAGAGCGAAACTGCCAATCGATAGAAGCTAATATTTCGTCTATATTTTAAAATCTACCACTTCGACCTTCCTATTTATTTGTGACAGTTATATTTATGACCGTATTCATTGGTATAACATTACTCGAAGAACACACCTTATCACATGCATAAGGTATATTTATTGCTTACAAGTCAATTTATGATTTACCAATACCGAGGACTATTTTTGTTTTATATTGTTTTATTTTATTTCATTTGATTTCATTTCATTCCATTGCAATTCATATCATTTAAGTTTGCGTCATTTCATTATACCATTGCAGTCCTTTCCATTTCATTTCTTTTCGTTTCCATTCCGTTCCATTAATTATACCCTGTACCGTATGGTACAAAGGGTATATTAAGTTTGTGCAAGCCGAAAATGTATGTAACATATAGAAGGAGACGTCGGAGACACCCCAAAGTTACCTAAAATATGATCAGAGTGAATAGAGAAGTCAATATACCCATGTCCGTCTGTCCGTCCGTCTGTCCGTGTGAACGCCTAGATCTCAGAGATTGTAAGAGCTAGAGTTGCCAAACTTTCACATTAGATCCCATATTAATCCATAGGAGACAAGTTTATTTTATTTTTTTGATATCGGGGATAAATTATATAGCTCCCATGGGGGTGTTTGAGACGAACTCGACAAAAAATAGTGTTTTAGATGAATAATTCGTTTGTTTATGAAGATATCGTAACCATCGTAAATTTGGTATTCGAAAGTTTTTTATAGTTCCCAATCACTGTACCAAATTTGATCGAAATCGATTGACTATATCATATAGCTCCCATAGGACCGATCGGCCAAAATAACTTTTTTAAAGAAAAATTCGCTATATTTCATTTTTTAATAAAGATATCGTAACCAGATTTGGCGTTTGGAAATTTTTTAGACCACTTAAGCAATGTGCCAAATTTGAACAAAATCGGTTGACTATATCATATAGCTCCCATAGGTCCGATCTTCCAAAAAATCGATGTTTTAACAAAACTTGTTGTGTTTCGTTTGTTTGTTAAGATATTGGGACCAAATTTGACATTCGTGAGTATTTTATAGTGCCTAAGCACTGTACTAAATTTAATACAAATCGTTTGACTAGATCATATAGCTCCCATAGGACCAATCGGTCCAAAAACACGTTTTTTATACAAAATTCGATGTGTTTTGTTTGTTTGTAAAGATATTTGAAATAAATTTGGCGTTCAGATCTTTTTTAAGGTATTTAAGCACTGTGTCAAATTTTATTGAAATCGGTTGACTATATCATATAGCTCCCATAGAAACGATCGCTCAAAAAAAATTTGTTGCTTAAAAATTCTTCTGTTTTTGGTTTTTTGTGAAGAAATCGGACTTTATTACAAGCTAGTGGTACAGGGTATCCTAAAGTCGTCCGCGCCCGACTTTACGAACGCCATTTTTTTATACAAAATTCGATGTGTTTTGTTTGTTTGTAAAGATATTTGAAATAAATTTGGCATTCATATCTTTTTTAAGGATATGAAATCAAATTTTATTGAAATCGGTTGAAACGATCGCTCAAAAAAAAATTTGTTGCTTAAAAATTCTCCTGTTTTTGGTTTTTTGTGAAGGAATCGGACTTTATTACAAGCTAGTGGTACAGGGTATCCTAAAGTCGTCCGCGCCCGACTTTACGTACGCCATTTTTTTTATTTCATTTTATTTTATTTAGTTTAGTTCTCCAAATACTATTCTAATTATAAATAATATTTGATCAAATTTGTGAAAAAGTTAGTCCTTTAGAGAGCACTTTGTTATTTTTACACTCAAAGTGCTTTGTTGACTTTTGACGACGACCTTGTGAAAGATTTAAACGTTGTCATGTTTTTGCCATAGAACGAACATTCAACTGATTCTACTTAACCCTTAAGTGCCCCTCGAAAACAAGTGTCAAACATCCTGTACACAATTTATGAATTAGCTCAAGTGTTTTGCTTTTGTTTTAAATTTTTTAACGTATAATTTACAACTTTAATTTGGCATAGTTTCCACTTATCGATAGGTCGGCAAAAATCAAAAGTAGCAAATGCGGCGTCTTATCAGCAACAGAAATCTGCTTTATTTTTGTTGTTGTTGTTGTTGATTTTATTTCTTCGAGTTAAGGTACTTATTATCGAAATGCTTGCTTGCTAAATACCAGTAGCAATTATATTGGCGCGACGTCGCTGCCGCTGTCGACGTTGTCGTCGTTGACTGCGCAGTGTTGAGCGCTGCTATGCTTAATTAAACAGCTAGCAAGCTAGTTGACTGCGCAGTCAGCGTTAGCGTTAGCGACGGCTGCGTCACCTTATCAGCTGGCGCCTGAAGTTCATGGGCTTTGTTGCTGTTGCCCATGTTTGTTTTTGCTCGTTTTTGCGACGTCACGTGGCTCTATTAAATATGCCAGCAATTTGCGGTTACCTTTTGTTGTTGGGCCTGTTGCATTGTTGGCATTGCTTTTTAGCCAGCTTTGTTTTTATTTTATTTTATTTCATTATTATTATATTTTTTGTGTTTTGCCGGCGTCGGCATTTTTATTACTTTGCTTTAATGTTGTTACAAATCAAGTGAAACAAATGCCGCAAAAGTCGTCGTTGGCGGTGGCGTTGGCTTGGCCTTTTAACTGGGCTTGTATATATGCCGACAACAACAACAATAGCAACAACATCGAGCTGCTGGCGAGCTTAGATCGAGCGTGCCTTATGTGCGATATACACAAGATACTCCACTTTCCCCCCGCTCTGCGGACACTCTGCTCCAACACTCCCCTCTCTCTTTTTGGCGCGCTTGGCTGCGCGTGTCGCTTTTGGGGGCCTTCATCTTGCCGCACACAACGTGTTTCGAAACGGGTTTTTGTGTGTGTTTGTGTGTGCAACTGTATGCACATGTGTGTGTTTACACTCCTTGTCACAAAAATAGTGCAATTTAATTTGTTTTTTTTTTTTGTTTTAAAGCAATTTTATTTAGTATTTTGTTGACATTTTTTAATTAAGGCAAATTCCTTAATAAAAGTAGAAGTTGACCTTAAAACGCTTTCCATCGATTTTAAATCGCAGAACAATCTGTAGCTTCTAAAAGTTTTTATATCAAAAAAAGCAGTTGAGCAATTTTTTTTTTATAAATTCGCAGATTTTAAGTGTATACTGACAAAACTTAACCGATTGAAGCTGTACAATTCTAAACAAAAATGTTAAAAAACATATTGGCTAAATGGATAATTTTTATTAATTATCTTATCATTATCTTCGCAAAAAAATTGTAATCGAGCCGACTATTCCTGCTTGTACCGTCCATATATGGCCACGTTGCGTATACTCATTTTTTTAAGTCTTATAATTTTAAATGCATACTCGCAATTTTGAAACGAATTATTTTAATTCGAACATAAACACATTATTAGTAAAAATGACTTCTATGCTATTTTTTTTTTTAGTAAAACGAGCAAAATTGTTGTATTTTTCTCTGTATGCATTTTTTAAGCTAGGATTATGTTCTCGCACTTAATTTTCTTTCAAATCCAGCTAAAAATGGCTTCAGAGCTAGCAGAAAGGCCTAATAGATATATTTCTGATAAACTTTCAATCATTTTCCAAAAATAAATTAATTAAAATAGTTGTCTTTAAAAAAAGCATGTTTTAAAAATTTGAAAATTTAAATCAAATATAGAAGGAACTTTTTGAAAAAATTATCAATTCTACCCAATATGCATAGGTAACAAAATATAGCCTGTCAATTTGGGTTTTTAGCCCTAGACTTGTCCTTGAGGAACTGAGTGCATAAGATGAATTTCGAAATTGAATAATTTTTTTTATTTTTTTTATACAAACGGCAGACGTTGTTCTGCTCAAACTTTTCGAATACTCTTTAAACTGTATAAACATCGTAAGATTCTCTGCTTAGCTTATCGTCTAGATAGATCTAGATTTGATCTTAGACAATCATAAGATTTTTGGATTAGTTGATTTTCATGACTCTCTAAAAAGCCGTATGTTCGAACTTAAGTATTCTTAAGAGAGCTCGCATCTCTTAAACATGCATACTCCACAGAAACTACATTTCAACCCATTTGCGACTACGCTTCTATCTGCACTTAATGCCCAATACCCGGTGTTGAACAATTTTCTACTATGCTATATTCATGATATTCATAAGACTGCGTATATCTCACGAAGCAATATACACAAATGCACATTGCAATAGGCTTAAAACTTCCTTATTGACAACCTCTAACACACGCAAAAATCAAATTTGAAATTCATCGACGCGTTCTGGAGAACACCCGTAACACGTAAAATATAAATTTTTTTTTATATTTATGTTGAGATACCAGAGACAGCAAATAAAGTTTATATGAAAGTGCATGCTGCTATATTGCATTTTTTTGAAAGCACTTTTTGAAAAAAGGATACATTTTGTGAGGAGGCAAATCGCCACCTCACAACATTCGGATAGTTTGCCAATAGGCACACTGCTTGCACTGCTTGGTGAGAGTACTCTCACTAACAGCAACAACTGCTTGGTGAGAGTACGAACACCAACAACTGCAGCAGTTGGCGCGCTTAATCGTAATAGTATTAGTAAAGAAAGCCACTAATACTAGGGCAAAGATAGCGGCCAGGTTTTTGGCGGGCTTCTTAGGAGAAAGTATTGGTGTGTACGTGTGAGTGTAGAGTAGGCGACAGGGATAAATTCGAGTAGGCTGTACTCTGTCTTTTTAGGGAATTAAGATAGGTAGATAAGCAGAGTACAGTTTAGGATGTGTTTGTATTAGTTTTGGCGGGAATTCCAGGATTTGGCGGGATCGAGAACCTTTATAAGGCGGATCAGTGGCCAAATCTGGGATTCCGAGTACGCATTCCGAGCAGAGCATTTCGAGTCGAGCATTCCGAGTAGTGATAGTGTAAAGTGAAGGCCAACGTGGTACAGTCAGAAGTGAAATTATAAAATTAGAGTGCCACTCAAATTTTCATAATAAGAAAACTAAGTGCAGTGACCAGTAGTGCCGAAAATTAAAAGGCGTACGGTAAAATCAAGACAAAGACTTTGAGTTAAAATAGTAGCGCACCGGGTGCGACCGCGTCGGGAGTTTAACGACCCGTCTAATAAAACTCAGCCTATAAATAAGCTTTTGCTACCAGGAGAAATCTGGGTAAGCGTCGCCAAGGGCGTAGTTTTAAGCAACTGTAGCTACGAGAAATATATATAAGATTTAATATAAAACTAATCTGTAATAATTTGACAAGATTTTGTTAACTAACGTATAAATATAAGTGCAATATATTTTGTAAAAGTAGCGAGCGAATATATGTATTAAAATTAAGGCAAAGCGTTTTCTCTTTTTAAATATCAAAAGTCTCAACAAATACAAATTTGTTGTGACCTTTACCCTGGGCATAGCTGAGCTATCCCAGCCGTTGTTCTGGACAAAACCAGAGGTCGTTACAATTTTTATTTTGAATTTATATCAAAATATTAATTTTTAAAATTCACTACGGTGCACCGAGTGCCCCAAGTGCGGGCAGAAGGAAGAACGAGAATACGGTACAATTTTAAATGTTAATAAAAATAAATAATATAGAACTCTCAATTGAACGAATAAATTAAATTTTTGTATTTACAATCGTATTATAAAATGTACTTTTTTTACCATTTTATATTTTTACTTTTGTAATTCTCAGAAAAAATATTGTTAACCAAATTGCCACAATACGTGTAGCTAATTTCCATTCATTAAAAAAATAAAAAACATTTCGTCCTAGCCAAAATCCCAATATCAAAGTTAGTATGCACATAAAAAAAATTGAAGCATTTGGAAAATAAAATGAAGAGTACTAGTCAAGTGGCGCGGAGTGTTTGTTTGACTTGCTGGCTCTCCTGTGGTTTATTTAAGCTTTGCGCCAAAGTTTGCGGCTACACACAAACGGAAATTAATTACAAACAGCGCGCTTAAACTCGCCGCAGCCACAACAACAACAACAACAACAACGGCAACAACAATAATGAATGAGCGACATAATGAGCAAGCGAAGGTTGTTGTAGTTATTGTTGTTCTTGCTGTTTAGTTGCTGTTTTTGTTGTTGCTGTTGCTGTTGCTGTTGCTGTACAACAATGTCGGCGTCCAGCCTTTGGCGCGCCATATTGAACAAAATGGGCGGCAGATGCTGCGACAGCGACCGCGGCTGACGGCCTTTCAATACGTCGAATGTTTCGGCCACTAATGTTTGCCGATGTTGGTTGGTCGTTGTTAGTCATTAACTTAAAGGCGTTAATTTTGCTTATAAGCAAATTTTAATTTTTTTCTGCCGCTTTTGGCTGTCTTTTTTTTTTTGTCAAGTCATTGGCGCCGTCTATGGCCTTTTATCAGCATTGTCAATTCACATTCTAAGAACATTTTGTTGGTTTTATGCTTATTTTAGCTGCTTTTTTTTCTTTTTGTCAATCAAATGTCAATCAAACAAGCCACATTGCTCTAGTTTTACGTAATGTTGTTGTTGTTGTTGCTGCTGCTGCTGTTTTGATAGTTTTGTAATTTGATTGCTAAAGCGTAGAAGCTAAAAAAAATTGTGTAAATATGCATGTTCTTTTGTATCTGTAACACAAACGTATGGCGACAATAGTCAGTCAATATGATAAGATACAATACTGTATGTGTGTGTGTGTGTGTGCTTTATTGAGGCTGGTCTGGTTGGTGTAGATGGTATGCCATATTAGAGTTAAAAAATTGCTCTGCTTGCTGATTGATTAATGTATTCGCTGCATTTAGCATTACAATTATGCAGCATTGAGCTTTTTGTTAATGTTGCCAAAATGTCGATTATGCTGGGTTTACACTGCTTTTTCGTCTGATGATGCTTTTCGCAATGATGCTAAGTTCTTGTTCATGAACTGGTTCTTTGTTTACTTTTTGCGTTTGATCCCTGCTGTTGTAATCTTTAATTTGCATGCCTTTGGACACGGATCGTCACAGTGACGTCAGTTGTACCATTTTTTTTTGTTACTGCGCACGTAGTGGAAAGTATCATTATTTTGAAGCTACGGAGATTGTCATATTTCTTGTCACTTTCACTTTAAATTGACGAATCCGCCCTCGCTAGTGTTCGCTGCCTTCGTTGTTGTTGCGGTCGACTGCTATGTTCTGTGTTTTACGACTCCAACCAAAATGCTTTGACACGGGAGACACATCTCAAGTTTTATGCGTTTTTATTATTACCTAAAAACTTACATATATATATGTAGGCTCGTTTTATATATGTATAAACACTCGCTGGTATCTGACATTTTGTATGTTATTTTTTTTTATGACCACCTGCAATGTCAGGCTGTTAAAGCGATAAAAGATAAAATTTTTTATAAATATTTTAGTTAAATTTACAGCGTAGCAATATGTATGTTTGTATATGTAAATGTGTGGGGGTTTCGAGCGGCGCATTGTTGGCAGTTTGACAATAAAAATCTACAAATTATGAACTTCGAATGCGTGTTGGTGTATGTGTATGTGTGTGCGTGTATGTGTGTGACAGCTTTGAAGTGTCATTAGAATGTATCTCTGCCGAATTTTTGTACTCATACATGTGTTTGGGGTTGATATACTTTTAGTATATAGTATGCAGGCACTCCAAACTGTTTGAAATTGTTTTCTGTTTGGCACAGCATTCCAGCACCCCTCGACGCCCCTCAGCAACAGCAACTTGTCACACTTCAAAGCCATTCACTATAATAAAATATATACAACTGAATTATGCGCCTCTTTCAACTTTTGCGCCTAATTCACACTTTTCTCTCTTGGTTTTTCGTTGTTGTGGTTGTTGCTGTGTGTGAAAATTTTATGTATTGCCTTTAGCAGCATCATCAAAAAAAAACAAAAAGCCGAAAAAGCAGCATAAAAGAAGACATCAATATGAAATTTTTGTCACGTTTTCTAATGTGGCGCGGGGGTCTTCACAGCCAGAGGCGGCGGCAGGGCTAGCTCGCTGCGTAGGCGCGCGCCCTACGGCAAGCAGAGCGCAGTGGGGTAGTTGTGGGGGACCAAAGCTGTTAGACACCCCCAAGAAAAATATTAAGAAAAGTGAAAATTGATACAATGTGCAACATGCAGGGGAATTGTAAAGCAAATTTGCTTTATGAAATTATATTCATTATATAAGATGTGTAGCTTGGCAACATCTTAGCCAGTAATTGACTACACCACTGTCCATGCCAAGACTGCTTCCAGACTCAAATTGGACTTCATACCCCTTGCTCCTTGCAAACACTTCTAGACATCAATATTTTTATGCTATGTTATTCCATGTGCTATTACTTTCGGCAACGCCAACAGCCTGCACTTCACTTCACAGCTTCGACCCATTAGCATTACTCGCATACCAGCACACACATACAGTTCACACAGATACGCACACATACGGCTATAAGATACATAACTATAAAGTAAATATATATTTTAGCATGTGAAGCGTTGCGCATACGCTTTGATGTTTATTTGACAGTTTTTATAGCAGCTTTTATCTGCCCAATGCTGCTACTTGGCGCGACTCTGGCACTTGGCTCTAAATCTTTTGCAGATCCAACTCGGAATAGACTAACTGACTAACTGACTGACTAGCTGGCTGGCTGGCTAGCTGGCTGGCTGACTGGTTGGTGGCTTCCTATTTGGCGCAAAAACTTTGCCCAAAGAATGCTTTTGAAGATTTATTTGGTATTTACCTAAAATGTCAAAGAGTGCATTAACTTTATTAGAAAGTTTGTAGTTGACTACAAGTTGGTGACTAAGTTCCTAAAAACTATAAAACTTTTTTTATTTTTTGTTGTTGTTAGCATGTCGGCTGACTTGATTGATCTTTCATTTTTGGCTTGTCCATCAGTTTAAGTGTTTTAATTAAAATCGTATTGATATTTTTGGGGCAGTTTTTGTAGGTTTATCGTCTTTGTTCTTTATGCCACTTAACTTTGGCAGCAGACTAGAAAGCTGAACGCAAATATCTTATAGGTATGATCAGGCCCGACGAGATGGGAGGGGCGGTAATGGACGTTTTTCCTGCGGCCCTGAGCTCTCGGAGGGGCCCGGCATCAAGAGTCATTCGGGAATGACAACAATTAAACGTATTTTCATGAATTAAGAAAAATTGATAGTGGCCCGGTTCCGAGATTTTCACCGGGTGCCGGATATTCTCTCTATGGCCCTGGATATAATCAATAAAAGCTTTAGAATATGTCATATAATATTTTAATTTGTTCTATAATTACTATTTAATCGAGTTTTGACTAAGTTAGAGTTGGTTGACTAAGTTAGAGTATATTTATTTCGTTATTTGCGAATTTAGTTTTTACTATTAGCTACTTATGTATGTTTGTTTTTCTGGCTTTGACTTTGGAGGCATTCGTCACATACAAAAAAAAAAAAAAAAAAAAAAATGGCGGCAGAATATTTAATTCATTGAGAGTGGCGAAAAAAAAAGCATCATAACAACAATATGTATACACTTCCTCCACAGACATATACAGACAGACAGAGAGGCGTGCACCCACACTAAGACAGGCGGACAGACGGACGGAGAGACAGAAGAGAGAGCGAGGTATCAACGCAAGATGCACTTGGCAGCTGTTTTCTACGTTGTTGTTGTAGTTGTTGTCAAATTTAATGCAACTCAAGTGCAACCCCGCACTTCCCCTCCCACTGTCTCTTTTGGAGCTCTCTAAATGCCTCGCATTTTTAGCACCTACTTGCAACACTCCACGACGACATCATTTTGTGGTTGTTGTTGTGTTTTCGTGTGACTATTGTTGTTGTTGTTTTGCATTTTAGTGAAAAATTATTTTCTAGTTCTACTTGTTGTGGTTTTTGCAGTAGCTGTCGCCGACGTCGCACAGTGGGGCAAAAGGCAAAATTTACACAACGAAATTAATGTTGCGCGAATACATAATTTTTGTAAACTATTTAATTATTTTTGTAAATTAGAATAATAACAGAAAAACACAATTTAAATCCATTGAGTAATAGGTTTTATCTATCTATATATATAAAAGAAACTTATATTTTACGTGTTACGGATGTTCTCATGAACGCGTAAATGAATATCAAATCTGATTTTTGCGTGTGTTAGAGGTTAGCAATACGGAGGTTTTGAGCCTATTGTGATGTGTATGGGTTTGTGAGATATACCCATTTTTGTGAATATCGGTTTTTGTGTGAATTTTGCCATATACTATACAAAAACTGGTATTGTTGTTAATCAATGTTCGATGTCAAACATCGTTTTAATCAAAGAGAACAGTGAATGGCGTATTGTGTGTTTCCCATCAAATCCACCTGAATTGTGGATAAAATATCAAGATTATTTATCAGAAGATCGAGAACGTCAAGCAAAACGTAATCCAGTGATGGAATTTACGCCGGAAGTTTACAATGAAGCTTTAATTCATATTGAAGATCTATGCTTGGCGATGGCTAATAAAGCATTAAGATAATTGGGAATGCCGTCTCCTAATCGATCATGGCATGATGTATTTCAATTGGAAGAAATGCAACGAATCAAATTAATTATCAATCTAATCGTACTGCCCAGGAACGTGAGGTTCGCAATGAACGTGAAAGAATTCGGTTAAGACCCGTGAAGCGCGACATTCAACTAATAATAGTGCAAGTTTGAATCGAGCTGCAAACTAATCTAAAAATCTTATATTTTGCCAGAAAAACTAATTAGAGAATCTTACGATGTTTATGCATTTTAAGAGTATTCAAAAAGTTTGGGCAGGACAACGTTGCTGCTTACCTTACGTGCTATCTATCTAAAACTCGTTTGATGATTTACGGACATGATTTTTTTCACTTTCTTAATGTTATCGTCAGTGGTAAACGTTGAAGCATGTCTCGACTGTCTCTCGACCAATTTTAAATTCTATCTGCCAGTCGTAGGCTAGGGTTTTCGACAAAACAGATTCCCCATAAGCCTTTTACAACATTCGGAACGACTCCGCACATGTTTGGCTAAAAACTCAAAATTTAAAAAATCAAGAACCTTACTGGGGTAGGCTCATTTTAACTGCTGCTGCAACTAGTTAACCGTTCATACTAATTTTTGACATAGTTATATAGATTAATACTTCACGTTTTGAACCTTCAAGATATGACTACCACACTTCTATTTTATATAGTTGCCATGGGGGAGATCGGTCTACAGATAGGGTTATTTAGTTGTGTGAATTTTTTTCTATTTTGAGAAAAGAAAATATTTTTGCAACTATTGATCAAACTAGATGAAACTTAAGGCCATGTTGCTATGAGTATGAAAATAGATTAAGCGGGCTTGTTTTTTATTTATTTGCAAGTTACTCGTGAATATGTTGAATGATTATACTTTTTCTATTCGTCAGATAATGCTGAACTAGTCCCTCCTTCAAGGCAACTACCACTGTTATAATAAAATTGGACTTTGCCGATGTTTCTTCTGGCTAAATATATTGGCTGTTGAGTATAATGTTACATAAACTCTATTTTACATACTGTAAAAATTTTTGCGCATTTGGCCCACTGTGCATCGGCTGCAAAAGCAACAAAAAGAACATGCAGCAGCAGCTCAAAGCCAGAACAACAGCTACAGTACTTGACAGGCGTCGACAGCGACGCGTGGGTTGCGCGCTGCCTCCTGCCTCTCCCCCTCTCTGCCTTGCGTTATTTAACGCAGCAGCCTGCATAACATTTGTTTGCGCAATTACCTTAAAAACAACACACAGATACGCACTCACACTCACAATCACACTCAGCTACACACACACACACACTTTTACACATAATGCATGTAAAATATTTGTGCAAATGGCGGCAAATTAAGTTTTTGACTGGCCTGGCACATAAAGTCAAATGGAAATTGGCCCATTGTTGCTGGTTTGTTTTGTTATTGTTGCTGCTGCTTTTGGCCATTTGGCTAAATATTTAATGAAAATGTGTAAGCAGTTTTTATTAACACACTACAAAGTGCCGGCCGTCTTTGGTTTTGGCCTTTTGCAATTACAATACAAGCTGCTTTTCGCTGCTTTGTTACATACAAATTGCGTATACGTATCCAATCTCCTGCTTTTATATTATTCATACGCCACGTATTGCCACGCCTTTCATTATTTTAAAATCAAGCTGGCTTTCTGTTGCGCATTTGCATAAATTGATTGCATTGCTGCGACTCTGACTCTGGCTTTTGTTACCAAAGCTGCCAACTTGCCAACACCAATATCAAATAGCCCTGCTAACCGCTCCCCTGGCCAACACACAATTGTCATTTGGATGGAGTTTGGTAAGTGCAAGAAAGCAGCCTTAAGCCAAGTTTTATTTGCTTGCTTTGCTCTTTTGCTAACGTTAATTTCTTAAAGTACTTTTGCCAAAACTTTTATTAAATAAACTTGCTGCAACTTTAGCCATAAAATAGTTTTATTGTCTACGTGTATAAAGCAGCGGAGAGTAGCGAGGAGAGATAAAGAAATACGTTCTATAGAGTATTTCTCACCATTGTAGCCAGTTTTCGTTAGCTACTTTGCTGTAATTAACTATTTTTGCAAATGTTTGAGTCAAAGCGTTAGTGGTATGTGCCATAAGTAGTTGAGCAACTAGTTCGCGTAACTCTTAAGTGAAGTTTTGTCAAAAACTATGTGACAAGCTTGATGCACAGTGGTGGAGCTGGGGGAGGTTGGGCCACTACAGACTTTTGATAAATATGTGAAAATTTGCATTCGAGTGCAATAAGTAAAATAAATCTTCACGACAGCATTAAAGAAACTCAAACTCTAGCTTTAAAACTTTATTCAAGATGGATGCCACTTGGGTTCAGGATTTACCAGCTTTTAATGTGGTTTGATTGATTCGCAAACTATTTGCGAGGTACGATTGACAGATTTGAAGTTAACAATATATAATATAGTTTTAGCTCAATCAAAGACTTCAACTGCTTATGCATAATCCAAATTAGATACTTTGAATCCATTAGATACTTTCTATAGCTATGAGTATTTAATCAGTATCTAACTTTTTGTCTTAGGCTAAGCTGCAGTTTGGTTAGAGATTGCTTTGACTACCTAATCAGCCTGCCTGCGGATCGCTCCGACAAAGGCGGGCGTGACTTATAAAGCTCATCCCTTTTTTGGGCAACGCCACTGGCTGTCAGTTTTGGACTTTTGTTTGTGCCATGACTGGGCCCATGTCGTTTGTTGGCTGCCTTTTGCCTGCCTGCCTGCCGTTTGTTTACTTTTCATATGACAAAGTCAACCGACTTTGTCGTCTTTGTTGCAAAAACTTCTTGGCAACTTTTTGTTCTTGTTGTTGTTGTTTTTTTGGCGTACATATATTTTCAGTGCTGCTGCCGGGAGCTACTCAACACGCAGCACGGAACATCGTGCCGGAGTCATTGTCGTTGGCGTTCTCGCACTGCACGTACCATATTAAAATAAAAAAAAAGTAAAAACAAAAAAAAAACAGAGAGAGGAAAAACGTTCTGAGATTTACGTACAAAACTTGAAACATACGTGGCACATGTGAGTTTCTGCTTCTGGTTCGGAGACAGGCAACAAAACTGTGGCAGCTACTGTTTGGTTGCATGCTCCGCTGACGATTGCGGTCGGCTTGAGTGTGAGTCGAGTTTTTTGCTTTCGTAACGTCGTCCAAATAAAATAAAAAAAATGTAGCCAGAGCTTCTGAAGCTATCCAAGTGCCGCCAGTTTTGCATGACATTCGCTTTGGTTAGATTTGTTTCTTTTCCCCAATTGTTGTGCCTGTCTACGGGCAAAAATTAAACCTGCTTTCCAACTTGTACTCTGTTTATCAAACCTCTCTACGCCTGGCAAAGCCTCAAATATTTGTTACCCACTTTGTTTTGGTATGTCCGTATGCACTACAAATCGTAATAGGCATTCTAGCTTTTGTCAAGATGTTTGTCAGCAGATGCAGTGCAATAAATTGTTCGAATATGATTTCATGAGAGCTTTTTGAGTCGAGGATAGAATATATATTTTTTGTTAATTTTTTGTTTTTGCTAACGTAAGCCTTTGCGAAGAGTCACACTTTCCAATAGGTGTTACTAGGGTCTCAGTAAGCAGATGTCTAGCAGAGACCTCTCTCGACCAACAAATCTCACACTCTACAAGACACTCATCTTGCCCGTGCTCTTATACGGAGCAGAAGCATGGGTAGTGATGCATCTGCTCTTGGGGTGTTGGAAATTCTTCTTAAAATCTTCGGTGCCGTTCGTTTTGAGGACGACTTTCGCATACGGATGAACTACGAACTGGACGAGCTGTACGCATAGATGTTGTCCAGCGCATCACAATACAACGTCTGCGCTGGCTCCAGCGAAAAAGGTATTTGAAGCAAAAGCCGAAGAAGGAAGACGATGGTGACGATCACGACTTCGATGGAAAGATCAAGTGGAGGAGAACCTATACTCCCTTGGTATTTCTAATTAGAGTATTCGTGCGCAAAGCAGAGGCGCCTGTCTAGAGCTGTTGAGGTCGTTGAGCCAACCAGTGAACGTCCAAAATTAATTTGAAGCGTTGAACATAAAGATAAAGGATCTTTTTTTTGGCACACCGCGCCCTCCTTACTTCGCACAATAATGTAAAGTTCCAAAAAAAAGCATTAAAGTTGAGACAGAAATTTTTATTTTTAGCTTCTCCCATAGGCTCGCTTAAATCAATAACGCTTGGAAAGCCTGGCTATTGGAAATTGTTTTTGGATTATCTTAATATTGATGTTGTTTAGAGTATCCCAACTTCGTTGGCTTAACTCCAAACTGAAGCAATCATTTTTTATTGAATTTTAACAAGGCAACGTAGCACTTTAACAATCTTTGGCAATTTTCTGCTGTTCTCCGGTTTGGCTCCATGGTCAAGCGAAAAAACAATAAGAGCCTTTGAAAATTCAATTGTTAATGCTAGTTTTTCTTTTCCCATTTTCAGTTTTTCTTTATTTTGCTGTTGGTTTCTTCTATTTTCTATGGCCAAGCGCAGAGCTAAATTGTTTTCCATTATTCTCTGACTCAGCAATGGGTTTTTGTGAATTGGAGGGAGTACTTGGAGCACAGACTCTTCATCAGTTTTTGATTGCTGTCCAGCTGCCTCTCTCGACTGGTTTCTGCGTCTTTCTGATTTGTCATTATATACCATATTTCAGTGCGTCCAGCAAGCTGGATATTTATGATTTGTTATTGCTGTTGTTATGGCCATTGAAGTGGCCATCATAGCGCGCCATAACATGATTTCCGTTTTAGGCAAAAGGGTCCGAGGTCTTGGTCTGAAGTCAAGCAATTAAGTCGCACAGCCGTCGCCATTGGCTGGCCATGGTCATCACTAAGGGCCATCAGCCGGGTCTCGTCAACGTCATCGTCATCAACGTCTTCTGTGCTCTGGCGGAAGTCATTTAGAGCCAATGCCAAATGAAGTTACTGTAATTGATTTTCTTTGCAGTTAATTGCTTGACACGGACCGCAAGATGCGGCTTAAATGCCAGCTTTATGGCCAGCCAAAGTGTTATGCAAATAAATGCGTCTTGCTACCAGCTGCTGCTGGAATCCAATGCTGCCTACTGGCATGACTCTTTATTGGCATACAACTTGACCCAGATTTCCATCATTATAAAACTTTAACACCAAGTACAAACTTTATTGTTATCAGTCATGGGTACGACGCAACTTTGGTCAACACAGCTTGTCCAAGTCCTGGACTATTGTCTTAAGGATTCATTGCTAAGAGTTTTAAAGCAGCTGTTGCAGTTTGCTCAGCAACAAAGTGTTGCAAATATTTGGCGCTCTACTTTGTCTAGAAGTTTTTGCTGGCCACCACCACAAAAGTATGCACCAGTTTTTTCCAAGTAAATTATTCTTGTTTCCGAAAGTAGCTTCAAGTTTAGAAATGCTCCTCCAACTTATGCTGTCTAAGTATATGAAAATGCTACTTTTATTAAAGTTTTATTTTTGCATCTTTATTATATCATAGTTTTTGTAATATCTAAAGCTTCTCTACCAACTCTAACATTTTATTTACCTCTTTAATATAAAACTAAGTTATCATTTATTATATTTAATAGTGACTCCAAGTTTGTTGAGCCAAGCGGAGAAACCTCTACTAAATTTAGCATAAATTTCCAACAAAAGTTTAAAGTTCAGAATTTACGTGTTATTTAAAATACAGCAGAACAAAAATGACAATTTAATCAATAAAAATTGAATATTTGCTCATACCGAATGTTTGGCCAAATATTTGCCAGAAAATTGCATTATAACACCAAGCAAATATTTGCTCGAAATATTATTTGACAAACACGAGGCCACAAAAGTTTTGTCAAATTTTTAAGCGCATCACATTGAAAATGGAATATTTGTGCAAATATTTTATGCATTTTGAGCAAATATTTGCACTATTTTATGCATTTTGAGCAAATATTTGCACTGTGTAATATAAGCTAGTATTACTTAATACGTTTTCAACTGCGTAACATCGATGAAATTTCTGTTTCTGAAATTATTATGATCGTTAGAACGTTGCCATCTTATACTTTATACAGTGCTGATGCCTGACAGAAATCCTGAACAGAATAAATTTAAAAAGTTTACATCTGTCATAGAGATTTGCACTTAATAAGCTAATCTACGACTTGACAATTTTTGACAAGTTTCGGAACAAACTGTTTGCCTTTAAGCCTCATTAAAGACCGGGGCCAAAATGCTACGCAGCTGTTTGAGAAGTGGGTCTAAAGTTTTAAATACACTTAAGCCATGCCATGTGGCTGTTGGTCAAATTGTCTACGGCTTTCAGTCAAAAGTAGCTTGCTGCTTTGAACTTTTCTCAGAATTTTTTTGACCCAAGCCGAGCACACAAATCTAGCCCCAACCCTGCAGCTGGAGCTGGCCCTGGCCGGACCTGCTTTTGTCGCTCGCTTTGGCAACAAAGTTAACTTGATTGAACTTTGTTTGGCTTTGCCTTTAGCTGCTTTTCTTTGGCTGCTTTTTATTTTTTGTGCTCTTTTTTGTATGTATTTGTGTTGTTTGTGTTGCATAAAACTAAATGGAAAATAAATTTTGTTTGCACTTTGATAAAAAAAAAAGAAGAAAAACGGAAGAGCAAAAGGAAGTCACAACTTGCTTATAAAGTGTGAAAGAAAGAAAGTTGCCAACTGGGGCAACATGTTGGTAAGAGGCGTGTTAGCGGGGGCGTAGTTTTCTCAACTTAATTGTGTGGATTTTTTTTTCCCCCCGTTTTGTGTTAACCCTTTGTTGCCAACACCCCGTCATAAGAAAAATAATAACGCATTGCGTCATCAACGCGCGCACTCTAGACAATATCAGGAATAAATTGCAAAATCAAAAAAAAAACAACCAGTCGTCCTTAAGGGCCTCGAAACCAAAACCACCCAGTAAACTGAAGTTAACTGCAATGCACGAGGGTTGGGTTAACTTTTTGGGGGTGGCTTGGTTGTCATTTCCGTTGCAGTGGCATTTGCCAGCTCTGCAATCGCTGGCTGCCTTTTGTCATATTTCCTGACACAGCTGACACAAAATTCTGGCGGAGAAGTGTCAGACGCTCGACCGCCAGCGTCGCCAACGTTGCCATCTAATTTGGGGCGTTTAAGCCGGTTTTCTACTACTTTGGCTCTAAGGGTTGCTTTAAAATACTTGCCACTATGTACGTGACTATTTGCTATATGAGTGTGTGTTTACTTTGCGGGGGTGTAGACCCCCTTGTGCTGTCAAAAGTCACCCTCACAGATTTTGGAGCTCCGTGTTAAAACTAAATAGGCAAAACTGCTTCTTACTCCGACTGCTGCTTATGGCACTATCGATTTCGACCATTTATCGCTTTAATGCGATTATAATGCTTAAAATATACACGAAGCAAAAGTTCTTCACATTTGCTGCACAGATTGTCTGTCTATCCGTCTGTCTGACAGTTTGTTAAAGCGTGAAAGTTATAACACAACCCCTAACAAAAAAAAAGAAAAGAAAAAATGTATATATACCCATATACCAAAAAAAAAGGTATTTTTCAATAGCCTAGTTAAGGGTTGTCTTTGAAGTAACTTACAAGATTTTACTTTAAGCCACTTTCATATACACAAGATTCGTTCCATAGCCCTTTTTTTTATACACACCTGCAAAGATACAAAGAGAAAATGTTTCAGTTAGTAAAGTAAAATGCTTTGAAATGGGTTTGACAATTTGTTGGGTATTGTCAGGCCAATCACCACACATCAATCAGTTCTAACATCAATCAATTAAATAATTGAAATAATTAACTGAAATGAAATGTTTCATATCAAAGGAAATTTTTGACTTTAATTAAGGCAGGAATAAATGAATGGACATCGTATACATATTACAAAATGTGTCATTACAAACTGTGATTTTGATGTATATTGTAGGTAGAAATCAATAGACCTGTTGAAACCCCAAAACCAAATGCAATTTCATTAAACCAAACTAAGCTTTGTAGTTTGGTAACCAGAGAGAGTAATAAATATTTGTTTTGCTTTGTAGGCTTTATATACTCTGCATAGTTACTTAGTTACCGAAATACTATGAACCAGAATTAAAATCAAGTATAATTAGTTTGATTTTTAAAAAAATCAGTTAGGAGTTATATACTGCCATCTATCTTTTTGAAATGCTCGTATCTATAATAATTTCAAACAAATTTTTTTAAATATATTTTAACGTTTAACAACTTGCTATTTTTTTACAATAAAAACTTTTAACTTAAAGCAAGCTAGCTAAAATATTAAAATTTAGTTTATAAATAAATTTTTGAATGTTATTGTTGTTATATAGCCAAAGAAAAATGCATAGAAAAGCTTGCAACCAAGAAAAAAAAAGGGTAAAAGTCATTCCCTTAAAATCCTTACAATCTTTAGATATCTTCTCCTAACGGCAGCCCCTGTGGCAACAATGGTTCACAGATGGGTCCAAAATTGAGCAGGGTGTAGGTGTTGGAATCGTTGGACCCAACACCAGAAGGCATAGGCATCTGGCCCAACGTCTTTCAAGCCGAGATTCATGCCAAAGAGATCTCCGTCCTTAGTATCCTTCTCAAGGGAACTAGTGGAGCAAGCATATGCATTTTTTCAGATAGCCAAGCTGCCATGAGGGCATTATCATCCTGGAGCATCTCCTCCTCCTGGAGGTTAAAGAATCCCACAAATACCTACAAACACTGTCCGCCCGGAACAAAGTCGTGCTATGTTGTGTGCCTGGACACTCGGAAGTGGATGGTAACACGATCGTTGATGATCTAGCACGACAGGGTGCCTTCTCCCTGACTACGTCTCCTGCGCCGTTTTGTGGTATTGGTCCAATCAAAACAATGATAAACAAATGGGTCTCAGAAGAACATAGGAGATACTGGTTTTCCCTTCCGGGGCTTCGTCAAGTAAAAGTGCTTGTCAAACCTCTGGAAGCGATCAAGACAAAAGGTCTTGGCAGAGCGGACCTAAAGCTCTTGGTAGCTTACCTATCTGGCCACCACACTGTTAGATACCATCTATTGAAAATTGGCCTATCGGACTGTTCAGAGTGCAGACTCTGTCTAGAAGACGATGACATATTCATTGTGACTGCCCAGCGCTGATATGGGACAGAGCCCGTCATATGGGAAAGGAACGGATTAGTGCCTTCCATCTTAGGTCAATACCCACAAAAGACCTACTGCTATTCATGCGGAAAGCGGAAAGTCTTTTGCTTTAATTTAAGGGTATGGTACAGAAGACCTTTTGGCCGCAGTGCCCCACCTCTCCGTGAGGAACCCTTTTAGGACAAAAAAAAATTCCCTTAGAAAGAGTTATGTTGACGGATTTTGATTGATTTTTAGATTAAATCTCCCTCAGCTCGAGATGTATGTTTATCGATCATGTCAATATTTTATAGGGGTTTTAGCCTTTCAAAGGAAAGTACAAAGTTATATCGCTTCGAAAATACATATACAGGGGTGCCACAGAAAACCAATTCGATTCAATTTCGATGCAATTGCAATTCTTGGTGCCACAGACATGGCTAACAACGCTTTTAAAACCGCTCGTAATCATGTATGTGGCACCAAGAATTGGAATTGTATCGAAATTAAATCGAATTGGTTTTTTTAAAACCCTTGTTAGCCATGTCTGTGGCACCAACTCTGTCTGAATTGAAATCGAATTGGTTTTCTGTGGCAACCCTGATAGATTTATTTTTAGCTTCTTTCACAGGCCTGCTTGGAACTTGTTCTAAAATAGGGTCCATCCCAGTTTAAAGCTATATTGCTTGGATATTATACATTTTTATGTTATATTACTTGCTGATCAGCCAGCTTAAGAACAAATACTTAAGTGTTACATTCACAATGAATAGAACTTTGTACTTGCTTCATGTTGCCACACCAACAACTTGCTGCATGCTGCTACTAGTTAGTACAACAAAAGATCGTGAAGCATTTTTAGTTGCCATCAACTATCATCAAGTTTTAAGCGTTACAAATGCCACAAGCATGACCATTTATAACAATTTACTCAGTTGCGCAATTTACCACAAAAAATGTATATAAATCGAGAGAGAAAAATATGCTCCGGATAGTTACTCCATTTGCCTAGTTGCCAACAATGGCTACAACTTTTACCAACGTATGTCGTACCCATTAGGCCTAATATGCGTTAATGCTATAAATAAAGCGACGCCATACGATTATGGCATACTAACAAACTTCACTTTGCACACGCTGCGTATACGCAATGCCAATGTTAAGAAGAGACAAGCCAAAGAAGAGCCGAGAACGCCATCTTGTAGCGTCACTCTAATATCAAATGTAATTTACAGTTAGTTTCTTTTGTGTGTGGGTGTGTGAGTTAGTGTGTGTGAGTGTGTTGGTATCTCTCTCACTGCTTGGCGTCTTTAATCCAATTTCCAAGACATCAGACTTTGAATGAATACAAATGTGTGTACGTGTTAAATTTTCTCAATTAAATGGGTTGCTTTGGCTGGAGTTCCTCTGCACAGCGCACTCTTCCTCTCTCTGCCGGTCTCTTGAGTGAACCACACCGACTGCGACTGAGACTGCGACTGGTGTTGACATCAAGTGGCATAGTTGACATACCATGAACCCAGAGAGCACTCGGAGAGCACTCTACTACTACCAACTACCAGCTACAACTCTGTTTATTGTTGAGCTATTTCCATTACGTCTGTCATTTGCAGTTTTGTTTGTTGTTGTTGTTGTTGTTGTTTTTGCTGTTGGCCAAAAAGTTTCATTCAAAGCATTCATTTGCTTAACTAATCGATATTTATATATTGTTTGCACCATTGACTTAATTTCTCTTCTTTTTTTTTTGCGCACAACAAATTATGCAATTCAAATTAATGTAGCCATTATCGTGGCACAAAGAGTGAGAATCTGTGTATGTGTGTGTGGGGGGGTGGAGGGGTGAAGAGTTAGAGGTAGTGAGAAACAATCATCAAGTAGGGGCAATGGGCAGTCCAAAGGAAGTCATTGAGTGGCTTGGTAAGACAAAACAAACATTAGCCAAAGCCCCCCAATGGGCAAATGAAATTAATCCAACATGCCAAATGCCGGGCACGTATCAATATGGCCATATATGCGCACAACCCCCCAACCCAACCTCTCTCTGGCACCCTTTTTTGATGTCAACAAAGAGTCAGTACACTGTGCAAAAATTAGCAGATACGTCAATCGTTATAGTTTCGGCAATTACTGATTTAAAATTAACTCTAGTTTCAGACGTCAATTTAATATTTTAAGAAAAAATTCAATTAAAAAAAAAACAATTTCCAATTCTTTTTGCAAATTATAAAATGTAATTATAGTATAAATATTCTCAAAGTTTAAAAAATTTTTTTAACACTTTTTTCCTCAAAACAAAAAAATGGCGGACGTAAAGTCGGGCGCGGACGACTTTAGGATACCCTGTACCACTAGCTTGTAATAAAGTCCAATTTCTTCACAAAAAACCAAAACCAGAAAAATTTTTAAGCAAAAATTTTTTTTTTGACCGATCGTTCCTATGGGAGCTATATGATATAGTCAACCGATTTCAATAAAATTTGACTCAGTGCTTAAATACCTTAAAACAGATATGAATGCCAAATTTATTTCAAATATCTTTACAAACAAACAAAACACATCGAATTTTGTATAAAAAACGTGTTTTTGGACCGATTGGTCCTATGGGAGCTATATGATCTAGTCAAACGATTTGGATTAAATTTAGTACAGTGGTTAGGAACTATAAAATACTAACGAATGTCAAATTTGGTCCCAATATCTCAACAAACAAACGAAACACAACAAATTTTGTTAAAAAATCGATATTTTGGAAGATCGGACCTATGGGAGCTATATGATATAGTCAACCGATTTTGTTCAAATTTGGCACATTGCTTAAGTGCTCTAAAAAATTTCCAAACGCCAAATCTGGTTAGGATATCTTTATTAAAAAACGCAATATAGCGAATTTTTCTTTAAAAAAGTTATTTTGGCCGATCGGTCCTATGGGAGCTATATGATATAGTCAACCGATTTCGATCAAATTTGGTACAGTGATTGGGAACTATAAAAAACTTTCGAATACCAATTTTGGTTACGATATCTTCATAAACAAACGAATTATTCATCTAAAACGCTTTTTTTTGTCGAGGTCGTCTCAAACACCCCCATGGGAGCTATATAATTTATCCCCGATATCAAAAAAATAAAATAAACTTGCCTCCTATGGAATAATATGGGATCTAATGTGAAAGTTTGGTAGCTCTAGCTCTTACCATCTCTGAGATCTAGGCGTTCACACGGACGGACGGACGGACAGACGGACGGACAGACGGACAGACGGACAGACGGACAGACGGACATGGGCATATCGACTTCTCTATTCACCCTGATCATATTTTAGGTAACTTTGGGGTGTCTCCGACGTCTCCTTCTATATGTTACATACATTTTCGGCTTGCACAAACTTAATATACCCTTAGTACCATACAGGGTATAATAAAAGCCAAATTTTTCGCACTAAATTTTGCTAATAGTTTCTTTGCCAATTAATAAAAATACATTTAAAAAAAAAGTACAATGAAAGTCCTTTTTATGGCTTGAAAAAATACAAAATAAATAATAATATTACGCATATTATCATGAAGTACAAATAAATCTCTTAAAGATTTATATTTTTTGAGTTACTTCAAAAAAATTTTGGTAAAATTACATTTAAGATTTTTTCCTAGAGAAAAATATTATTATAAAACAAAAATTAATTACTTTAAATGGGATTTTCTCAAATTGTCTCAATAAAAATAAATTAAAAATTATACATAAAAAAATATAAAAAAATAATTATTTTAAATAAAATTAAATATTAAAAAGCTACAAGTTATTTATAAAATTAGATTAAATAAATTTTTAAAAGAAATTTTAAAAGCAATTTTGAAAATGCATTGAAAACTATAAAACATGTTTTTATAAAACAATAATAAATTAAGTCAAAGTGACTTAAAATTTATACCAAAAAAAATATATATATTTTTAAAGGCAAATGTTTTTTTTTATATATTAAAGTTGCAAATTGTGCTTCAAATTAGGCACATAAAAATTTAATTAATTTTGAATTTTTTAGTTTTAAAATTCGATTTATTTTTTTAAATTTATATGTATACAAAAAAAAATTATATATTTTTAAAGGCCAAGGTTTTTTTTTGATTAAAACTGTAAATTGTGCTTCAAATTAGGCACATAACAAGTTTTTTTTTTTAATTAAAGTTCGATTTATTTTTTAAAATTTGTTTTCGCTTTATTTTGTGTTTTGTTTTAAATTTTACTTGCTCTGAAATAAAGCTCTTTTAATATTAAATTCCTAAATAAAACAAACAAAAAAAATTAATTGTTTTTGGCTATTCAAAATCCTTCCTAAATTAAGTTTTATTATTTTTTTACTAACATATAACAACATTATTAGTTAAATTTAAGAAAAAAATTGTTTTAACTATACGGAAAATGTTTAAAAATTGGTTAGCTTTTAATTATGAGCGTTTTGTACTGTGTATTGACTCTTATTCAGGAGCGGATCCAGGATTTTGGTAAGGGGGGTCCAGAGAAATCCATCTTTTATAATTGTGAAAAATATTTTTATTAGGGTTTTCTGATCCCGAAGGGGGGTCCGAGCCCGAAAATCCCCCCGTGGATCCGCCACTGCTCTTATCAATAGTTATGCTTGTTTCTAGCTTAGCATTTTTCTCAGTGTACTCTTGTTTGTCTTTTGTGTTTACAATTGTTGTTGTTTGTTTTGTTTCGTCTTGTGTGTGTGTGTGTGTGTGTGTGTGTGTGTATGTGTGTTTGTGTTTGTCTGCCATGGCATATGATTTTTCAATAGGTTTTTGTGTAATAGGCCCGCCGTTGTCGTTAGAACAAAAGGCAGCTAGAAGCTGACAGCGGAGCTTTAGGCCATAATAGGGGGCCGCTTACAGCTTTGGGCTGCTTTAATTTTGTGTGCTTTGAAATCGAATTAGGCTAACACACACACACAGATACACACATGTGTGCACCGGCTTAACATGCTACGCGTATACTAGAGTTGTCATTTCCTAGGCATTTCTCTTCTTTTTTTTCTGTTCTGTCATGCCATGGAGTGGGGGGAGGGCACCTCCTAAATTTATGCCATTTTCTATATATGTAGGCCCCCACCCCACTACTGTGCCATATCTAACGTGCTGCTTTAACTACCCCACCTTACACACACGTAGCCCTCTTGACAGCTGTTGCCAGAAGGATGCCACCATCCTCCAGATAACAGCAACAAAACATCGAAATAAGCAAAATAGAAAACAAAACAGGAGAAAAAAAAAATAAAGAAAGGAGCACAAAAATGGCAGGCGGCGCCAGTGTATGGGAAGGCTTTGCATTGTTAGCAATTCACGTTACCTTAGTCTATCTGGTCGATGATGATGGGGGTATGGGGTATGGGAGATTGCGACTTGGCATAATTGGCTACATTGGCATTTCACTTTTAGCGCAACTGCTGCCAGACAACAAACAACAACAACAACATCCAGAGATACAACAATAGCATTTTAACGTTTAGCAAAAGCTGCCACACAAATGGCATAAAATTGACCTAGTTTTGTTTCAGTACAGGCGACAAAAGCTTCAACAATTGATATCGTTAGATCAACAGTAGTAAAAGTAAATTTTCCTTATTATATTATTTATTTTAAAAATGACTTCCGCATAGACATCTTGGTTATTAAATACAAAATAATTTTTAAGCCAAAGGTATATTAGAAAGCGATTCATCGCAGACTCCCCTAAGTTACCTCCAATATGGTAAGGAGAAAATTATCTGGATATGACAATTGAGATTGCTTATGTGAAGAATTTTTTTTCCACTGCATCTTATTACAATGAAATAATTTGAAAGCGTTGAATTTTCTAGAATTTTATAAGCCAAGAAGCTATTCGCAATGACCCCTATCACAATGAAATGATTTAAAAGCGTTGAATTTTCTAAAATTTCATAAGCCAAGAAGCTATCCGCAATGATATATTGGCGTGAACTCGACCAAAATTCAGCAAAAGTTTAAATACGTGCCTTAAAACTTAACATCGTGACTTCTAGGAACCAAGGTTTGATGCTGAATAAAGTTAATTTACAAAATTTTAGTCAAAATTTGCAAATGAATCAAAGCAAGCTCAAAAGGATAATTTAAAATAAAAAGTATTTAAGTTTATTCTTTACTTATAACACGTACTTTCCAAATTTACTGCTCCTTTGAATATAATTTAGGATTTGAGACAATAACAAAGTGCAGTACTTGCGGCTAAGCAAGCATTGTGGCCAAGATTAAACTTCTTTCAAAGTCGTTTTAAGCCATATACACAAATTTAAATAGCAATAACAATAACCCATCGAATCTTTTCTAATACATGGCAATAATCGTTTAGTAAAACCACCTTAAACAAAATGTATTGAGCTTACCCCACATCGCTTTGGAAATATTTGTCGCCTGCACCAATGACCGTGTTGGCTTAATAGATACATGTATAAAACAGAAGCTTTTTAGCTATCTCTATAGCTTTTCGTTAGCGTCGAAATTGCTTGCCTTAAATTGGCCATGCCCACTGTTGAAGTTGGCAACCGCAGTCGTAACGCACACCGGGCCCTAAGGAATGTTTGCCTGCCTCCCGAACGGATGTCTTCAGTGGCAATTTTCACACCAAAGTACACAAAGAATCACAATCACAAACGAAATACTTACATTACATGCCTTCATTATAAAGACCAGGAATCGAACGTGTTGCAGTCACTCCCTAGCTCAAGCCCTACACTCTTTTTGACAACCCCCAGCGCACGGAAGACCCTCCCTCGTACTCTGGTAAGTCCAATGTCTTTTATTTTATTGTTTTGTCAACGCTTAAAAGAAATGCTTTTCCATTTAGTTGAACACTTATGAGTATTGCCTTGTACAACGGATATGTTTTTGGGATTGTTGCCCATGTTGCTCATGCCAGGCTTATATGCGTGTCGTTTTAAAAAGAAAATGGCTTAAGCTTTTTTTTTTGTACTACCACTACTACTACTACCATCTACTTGTACAACGTCATCGTCGTCGTCGCCGTCGCCGTCGACTCTGCCGACTTTTCACACCACATCAAAAGCGACGACAAGACCAAGTGCACTCAAGTGTATAAACAATGGCGTTAAGTGTTTAAGTGCACGGAAATATCCAAGTCAAAGACGGAGAAACAGCCACAAGTAACCACACTACTGCCAGAGAGTCGACTCATGGATTGGCCATGTCGCATTGGCATGCCAAAGTCAAATGTTGCTTTAATTTCGTTTTATGGCATTAGCAAAGACGCAAAGTTTAATTGCAGGCAACACAGCTTGAAATACTAACGACTAATAGCTACAGATACAGATTCAACTGGCTCAAGCGGCTGCAACATGCACACACAGATACTCTGCTGTGTCTCTGTGTCAGTTGCTATTCAGTTTCAAAGAAATTGCAACGTGTGCTTTGCTGCGGTTACTAAGGTAACCAGATAAATGGATCGCTTTGGCTCGGCATGCCAAAGAGTAGATACACTCACCAAAGCACTTGGTAGTTACAAAAGGTCAAATCTTCTAGTGGCTTGTAAAGAACAAGAGAACTTTGGTTTAAAAACGATTCTATGAAGAAAGCTGATCAACGCCATGCTTACTAGACCGGGTACCTTCGGATCTTATATGTGCCTTTCTTATATAAACCTCTAGAAAGGTACAAAAAGCTTGGCGGCTCCATGGACTGAGCATCCAGAGAGCGAGATTGAAATGCTCAGATGAAATCGATTTGAGGCATCATCAAAAAATTTAAATAATAATTTGAAATTTCTGCGTAGATGAAAACATTACTACACTCAAGAATGAAGTTTTAGAAACATATTTTTAGCAGTCTCTCTCCTTAAGGAGATTGTACTTTTGATGCAATTTTCGAGTAAAGATAGAACTGAGTCCAGATACGTCTTTCGATCTAATAGCAAAAGTTTGGACGCTAAAATCTCCCATCAGGAAGCCCAAGCTTACGATCACAGGAGTGAGCGACTTCTCGGAAGAGCACAGCACAAAAAGTAAACTTATGAGTCAAACATTGGCACTCGATCACCTTCTGCTGGGTATCTAGTCACTCTGGGATAACTGGAAACGAGGGAACTGTTACGTATATAGAAAGATCTCTGTGTGACTGCCCTGCATTTCTTAGGAAACGCACCCTGTATCTGAGACAGCTCTTCTTTGAAGACTTGCAAATCAGTGCATAGTGGAAATTACTTATTTTTTTTTAATCCTCGAAATGGTACAGCATAGCTCAGCTTATAATAAACTGAGCGGGTCCACCCCCTGCTTGCTTATCATTCCGATTCTGCACTATCTCAAGTTGTTAAGTTTCTAGAGGATCTTCTACACAAAGCAGATTAAATTTGATCTTTTTGGCCTATAACTCACAGTGTTCCCAAAAGATTTCTTATTAAATTTGTATCCATGGCAGGGTAACAAAAAACCCTCAGAAACCAGAACTGCGGGGCAATTTAAAAAGTAGTTTCTACAAATCGGTTTTGATGACTGTAGCTACTCTACAAACATTTATACAGTATGTAGAAAACGGGGGGAAAAAAAAGGAAAGGGGATCAATAAAAATAAAACATTTTCATTTATACCCTCTAGTCCTTGTAGAACTTGTAAGTATATATTGTATAATTTTCGAAGTTTTCATCCGATTTTAAAAATGTTTGCAGCAAGTAATCGTAGTAAGAAAATTTTGGTATAAAAACATCGCGACATAAACGAGAAATCTTGTAAAAGTTACAAGTCGGAAAAGTTAAAATGGATTTATTCTATACAAATAACCTGAGAAAAAAATCAAATATTTCCTATTTAAAATTAGGAAATCTACACTTGTATTGAGTGAAAGAACGAATATCCTGATATGTAGGATTTCGACCTCACATCAAGTATTTCGATTTTAAGTCCGAAATTCGTGAAGTAAGAACATGATTTCTTAAAAAACTGGAACGAAATCTTTTTTTAAGTGTATTTCAAACTTAGATTGAGATAACAAAATAGTTCATATGAGTATGAAATATTCTTGTAACAAGTTCTCAAGATTTTGATACAAAATATTTGCATCTGCAATCAAGTCCATATTTACTCTGAATATAAGTGCGTAATGTACTCGAATCAAATCAGAAAAATCTTTAAATGGGTTTTACCGAAATTCTTTATTCTAGTTAGTTATCTCTAGATTTAATTCCAGCTTAATGCCAAGTATCTTTCAAACGGCATATACTCCACTTAAGGGCATCCACATCACTAGAGATATTTCTATAGAGACATTGCTGTATAATTTTATTGGCGCTCTGTGCCCGCGCCATGGGCTCACTCCGGATAACAGACAGCCAGCTGAAAGCAGGCGCCAGGCGTTTGAGCATGACTGACCTAACGGTATGCTGTGTAAGCTTAAGTTTCAAAAAAAAAAAAAAAAAAACTTGGAAAAAAAAGGTATTTACCGTTAGAGAGTTAAGAGTCAATGCGGTAGTCACTATCAAGAGTTGAGCTGCTGCAAGGTAATTCAATGAACAATCAGCTGGCTCAACAAAAAACTAGAGCAAGGAATGCTAAAAGATATTGCAGGATTGGCATAACCGCAGGTGTTATGTGGACAACTTTGGTGTTAGTGAATGACCGACCAGTGTTGCCTAATGCAATATCAATTGCTGCTAAATTGCTGACCAAGCTGAAGTTACACAAGTTTGGGGTAAATGCTGACGGAACTGGAAACTTAACGATGCCTTTGGTCTCTACCAAGTAGCAGTTAATTAAGCTTAAACGTTTTACCTGATACTTAATAGTTGTTAGTTGGAATTTTTTTCTTTTCAGCTTTTTTAGTGCTTCTCATAATTAGATGCATGACTTGGCAACACTTTTTACATGCGCTCCAGCCTGCTGCTGCTGCTGCTTCGTTGGCTACTCAATTAGCCAGAAAAGACATCAAACTTTAGTAACAAAAAAGAAAACTACAAAAAATGTTACTACCATAATGAAGTTTGTGCAAAATGCTGGCTACTTTAAAAGCAAAAAAAAATTGAAAATCTGCCAGCGCCAATTTTTTTTAAGCAGCTGCTAAATTGAAAACTGGCAGCACTGCTTGTTTTTTTTTTCTTGGCTTTTACACTAAACGTCAGCCATAAATAAAATTCAAATTTTTCGGCAAACAAAATTGCAGCGGGATAGCGCAAAGGATTAAGGTTGGCCCTGCCCCGAACCCTACACCCGCCCACTGCACTCCACTGTGGTTGTGCGCTGGATTTTGTACTCGGCTCCGGGTTGTGTTTTGGTGGTTTTGGGTGAAGGTTTGTTGTGTACGTGATGTTGCTGCTTGCCTCGCCACGCCTCGCCGCGCTTGGATGCTGTGCAACATATTTTGGGTATCAAATTTTGTGCAAAATACTCGATGAAATTCTATTGGGAAATATTTTGCACAATTTTTGTAATCTTGTTGTTGCGCTCTCTCTCTCTCCCCTCTCTCTCTTCTTTTGATATGTTAGGACTAGTATAAAGGACAGACTGGCTTTAGAGCTATGGTACTGAGTTTGGCTCTGGCTCTGGGTCTGAGTCTGTCAGGGCACATGGCAACCATTAAAAATGAAATACCAAAAAGCACTACTAGGGGGCATATTTCATATATGTATAGTATATTGTAAATACCAAAAAATATTTTCCACGAAATTTACGCATACACACACAAAGTAAGTTGAAAACTATTAATAACAAAGTAAGTGGGCAAGCGGGCGCAGCGCCATTTTGTATCTGTATCTGTGTGTGTGTGTGGCAACTAATACAATCATATAAATTATGCTGCTAAAGTAATCAATCAATGTCAAAGTCAGTCAGTCAGTCAGTCGTTCATAGGCTGAGTGTAGCAAATACACAGATACATTTAAGCTAAGCTCTTGGACGCCAACAATGCCACGTAGTGTATCCGACTACTCAGCTCATCATCAATTTCAATAAACCAGCCAGCTAACAAAGCGTTGTTGTCCGTCCAGGCATGGGAGATCTGCTGATGTCGACCCATTAGCACCTAGCTAAACAGCGCGGCATTTGTCAAAGTCCATGGAAAGTGTTGGGGGACTCTGGGCCGGCCATGTGTTTTGCATTTTAAATTGTCGCAAAAAACAAAACCTCAAGAAAAGAAACTGAAATTGAAAATGCCAAACAGAAATGTGCAACTATGTGTGGAGTATCTTGTCGTTCGTTAGACTCGTACGAGTATCTATGTAAGTATCTGCAGCTGTATCTGTGTGCGTGTGCGGCGAGTGTGCAGCGTGTGGTGTCAACCATTGATGGCCAGCTAGCTGGGTGGCATATCATTGACAGCAAAGTCATAAATTTTACAAATAGCAGGCAGCAAGTAGAGTGGAAAATGTAAAAGATACATTGTTTTGTCGCATCATTTAAGGCAGTTTATTGAAATCACAATTTACTTTGCATTTGTATCTATTCTAGACCAAAAGAAAAAAGCAGAATTTATTTGCTTTTGTAAAATGCACTTGACAGTTTTTAAGAAATTATGGCATGCCTTAAAAGTTGTATTTTTCAGAATCGCCAAGAGAAATAATAGAATACAATGAAGATTTTGTATTTTGCAGTTTAAGATACATATCAGCAAATTAACAAACTAAGCTGGCAGTCTACTCTCAGCTTAAAAATTTTGCACTTATAAAGCAGATTTACAATTTTGCAAAACTCTGTTTAACAAAAAAGAACTAGTTCATAAGCTAAAAACTTCTTTGCCATACCTGTAGGTAACATAAAATGGTTTTTACGATGAAAATACAATTCAATATAAAAAAATAGAACAGAACTAATTTTTAACAAAAACTTTAACGAACTCTGTCTCTCTATAAACATCTTTAGTTTCGTAATCATTTTAATGCTCATTCGAAAGACTGCCACTCTGTCTATCAGAAGTACAATCATTAAATTTTAGTCTTTCTAAGTTTAAATCCATGAGAATGGTTGGGCTTAGACTGACATGTACGGAACCTATTAAGAGTTTGTTACTTCAATTCATTTATTATCAAAAATATATGGTTACAAGAGTATTTAAAAAACAATTCCAAAGCAGTCAGAATAACATACAAATTTTATTTCCTTACGTCAAAGAAAAGAAATCACTAAATATTTATTCTGTTAGCCTAACGAACTAGTTCACGCTTCACTTTATAATGGCAGTTAGCATATTAAAATATAACTTTGGCAGTTTGTAAGCAATCAATAATTATTAAACGAAGTTAATTTTAACGTTAGGCGAAAAATGTGGCTTGTCTTTATTAATATTTTATTAAAGTTTCTTTAAGATCTAGTGTTAATGGTCAAAAACTTAAGAACTAGTATGAACAATACCATTTCGATACATTTAATTTGCTTCATTTCAATAGTAGTCCGGTCAAATTAGACCAAAAAAGAAGGGTAAAGGTACATAAATTAACAGCAAGCTGAAAGTTGGTGTAATTGTTTAAAACATAGTTAAAAATAATATCTGAAAGTTCCCCATCATTTCGAGGTGAGCTAAAATTTTTATTCGAGGTCAAAGGTCAAAAATCTTGAATAAAATTGGTTTTTCGCGATTTTCAGCAAAACGGTAAGTTTTATCATAAAATTATCTGAAACATAATTGTAGATCATAAAATTCTCTATAAAAAATGTACTTATACTTTTTTTTCTTAGATCAACCGTTTCTGAGATATAGCGAGTCAAATAATTGTAAAAGTTGTAATCGTCATAATATGCACACGTTTCCACGCCACCAATTTTATTCAAGATTTTTGACCTTTGACCTCGAATAAAAATTTTAGCACACCTCGGAATGATGGGGAACTTTCAGATATTATTTTTAACTATGTTTTAAACAATTACACCAACTTTCAGCTTGCTGTTAATTTATGTAACTTCAAATGTCTAATTTGACCAGACTATAGTTTTAAACAATATTTCGTCAACAAAAATGCGCAAGGCCAATCAACTGGAATTTAAAATCGACTGGTTCACAGCTCCATTTCGAAGTAGCTTGTGAGAAATCATTTTATGATTTTGTAATTAGAATTTAAACGTTAGCAGGCCTTACGGCAGATATTTGTTCATAGTTTAAAACAATATTTTAACAACAAAAATTCAATTAAAACTTAAAATGAGCTAGTTCATTATTTTAATAATTCGCATGCATTCTATTCGAAAAAACTTTCTGGTATCTTGATATAAAATATCACTAGTACCAATTTGAACATAGAACGAACTAGTTCATTTAGTATTTCTAGAATAGAATTTAAACGCTACCAGGCCTCACGGCAGATAATTGTTCATACTTTGAAACAACAAATATTCAATTTTAACTTAAAATGAGCAAGTTCATTTTTTTTTCTGTATGTATTTAATTCGTATGCTTTCTATTCCAAAAAACTTTGTGGTATCTTGAAAAACATACCACAATTACCAATTCAAACATAAAATGAACTAGTTCATTAAGTTTTTCTGTATGTATTTAATAAACCTTTCTGATGTCTTGAAAAAAAAATACCACTAGTATCATCTCTACACACTAGAGTCATCTGTTGTGCTTAACATATTGCGTATTTCCCACTGCATCCAGTCAGTCATTAAGACCGACAGCGGCAATGCCTAATTACCATCAAGATGATGACTTCTCCGAGAACGCATTTTCGGCCATAGCCCCGCTTGGATTAGCTGCGCTCGGCATCTCATCGTCAATTCCAAGAAATCTGACACATTGTTAGCAGCCATAAAAACGTCAACAAAACAGCCAGAGTAGGAACAGCGACCAAAAGGAGACCCAAAGTAGATGCAGGACACAGGGCGAGCCAAACTCTTATTCTCTCGCGCTCTCGGTAGATTTTTCGAGGTATCAAACAGCATGACACATCCCAAAGTCTCTGGCGACACTGCTAATGACAAGCCATGCTAACATGGAACATCGTGTGTGTCTTGTTGGCAGGGGGTAGGGAACTGCAACCACACATACTTATGTACTATGCCATATGTATAAGAGTTGCGTGCGTGTGTATGTGTGTTGTGTGCAATTGATTTTAATTTTCATCTAAATGGGAGTCGGTGTGTGTGTGTGTGTGTGGCGAGTAGTTAAAACTTCCGCTGGCAGCTCTGGCTATAAACCGCATCCATACAGATCTAGTTGCAAGCTGCCTCCAGTGTTGCACACGCTGCACTGATTTGCCTTTCCCCCAACTCTGGCTTAAACTGTTAGTATATCCACTAGCCTCTTATACCAACCATTAGTACTGTTCGTTCGCCTTTGATAATGTCGGACTCTCGGACTTTCGGACTGTCGGACTGCCGGACGACTGTCACAGTGTCTGTCGCTGCTTTAGCACTTCCGTTCACACAATGGAACGGTCTTTGGCCACCCTGGTAGGCAGGTGTTGCCGTTATGCTGGCTGACATTTTGTGGCTGTGGTTACTGGATGTCAGTTCAAGGAAATGTTTAATGCTTTGGGTGTGGTCTGCTGCAGTGCAATGACCAACAGCCTCTCTGATAAAACCAAATGCAGACCAATTTGTGAGCCAGTTGAAAGTTAATTTGAGCAAAGCTGAGATTGTGTAGTGAGTACAAATATAAACTTTGCATAATATGAAAAAATTTTACAAATTAGTGAACTTAAGGATTTTGCGGTCAAATGCTAACATAGTCTTTGTAGATCTCTTTGTAACTAAATAAAAATTTGTAGAACTAAGCCAGATGATGAAAAGTTTAAATGCAAAAGGATTAGCCCAGACAAATGGGTCCTTATGCTAGAGTTGGGATCGATAGTATCGATAGTTTAAATTTTCGGATACTATCGATGATTTTTTTAATGCATCGACTTATATATAATACTTTTTCGACAAATCAACAGAAAAAATTGCCATAGTGCCCAACATGTCGACGCTATTCGAATTACCAAATCCGATGGTACTCTCAAAAATTATTTAAGTAAATAAAATTTTTATAAAATTTCTTCGCACAAAAAACCGATGCCGCATTACCACTAATGATTGCCATAGACGACGTCCAGCCTTTCCGAATAGTAGTCCGCTTTGGTTTCCGAAATTTCAAATTCGAAATTCGTGTTGAATAGGAAAAAAGATTTCTAAAAATAAAATAGCCAGTAACATTTAACATTCCACATTTTTTGGCCAGTCAATATTCAAACCAATATGCAAATCCATAATCAATTAAAAAATCTAAAAATTATTCGACTTTCAGGAATTCGACTGTGCTGAACTACAAATTTAATCGACAAATATGTATGAACTATTGCCACATCTAAGAATGAGCTGATAAATGTTCAGTAGAAGTGACCTAATACAGAATGATCCGACTAAAACCGAGAAATGTGGACACGTTATTTCTGCCTAAAAAAAAAAGCTAATTGAGGGATAATTTTTTTAAGATATAATTCTAAAAGGCTATTATTTCACAATATCATGAATAAAACGTTTCTTAAACATTTCAAAATACTCTTTTTGTAAGTATTCGAATTTTATCCAAATGTTCATGGCTCAAAATGTGCCATTTTATGCTTTGTTCGATAGTACTATTGACATTATCGATAGTTTCATCTATCAAAGCCTAAACTATCGAGTGGTGGCACTATCGATAGTATCCCACTATAGTATTCGTATCTACTTTACGAACATGTATATTCAGTTTGTACAGCCATATGTTCCTCATATGAATTAAAATGGATTAAATATGCAATATATGTTAAGTTTGTGGAAACTTTGGAGATTCGAAAAATTTTGTAAAGTAGAGATTAGGGTTACTGGAGATGACAAAATAGACGTGATCGTCTATCTGTCTTTCTGGATGACTATCTACTTGTCCATCTGACTATATGTCCGTATGAAGACCCATATCTCAGAGATTATAATAGCTAGAGTAACTAAAATTTGGGATTTAGATCACTTATTAAGTTACAGGAAACATTAAATATACTCCCCATGGGGTTATAAAGAGCACCAAAACAATTTTTAATGAATAATCGAGATAGTGCAAGTACTTCAAAAACTTGTATCTTGATTTGCTCTTAATCTTAGTGTTATTTAAGAACTCAAAACTAAGGTTAAGCAACTCTACCCTCTGAAATACTTCTCGCTCTTTAGCTTCACGCTGCAGTACATTCAAAGATGTTCACTCCATAAGCAGCAGCTTAGGCCAAAGTTAATTGGATTTTTGAAGCGCTTCAAAGCTACCCTCGTTGGACCTAGGGCAGCTCTATTTCTATTTCCACTCTTGTTTGGCGACGTTTATGTTTAGTCACTTCCGCAGTTGACATTACAACTTTCCACATAGAGCATAAAGTTCCCTTGCTTATTAAACATTACAGTTTTACATGTTCTACCCTACTATTTATATCCTACCCTATTTATATATATGTTGCGTTGCCCTGCCGTGCCTTACACTATGCCAAACTGGGGGCCCCGCACAAATTATGCGTAAATATGCGTCATCCCCCTTGGCCACAACCAACAGCGCCGCTTCCCCCTTTTGCTATGGGCCGCAGAAAATATTTCTCGTTTATCGTTTTGCAAAAAGTCAATTTTTTAACACAAGCAAAAACAACCAAAAAGTATTATAAAAAAAAAATGATTTGTGGTTGGCTGAAATTGGCGCACAAGGCGGGCCTTCGAGTCGAGGGAGATCTCTGACAGGGGCCGGAGCAGGCCAAGCATGCAAGGCGTCGCGACTTCCTACGCAAGAATATGTAACAAATTTGTAATTTGAACGCTACAAATCATAATTTTACATAATGATCAATTCATATACGTCAAAATGTTGTTGTTAGCAGTCGCCGTATATAGTGAATTATGTGCCCCAGTCGCACGCCTTTTCTCGGAATTTGTTTTTATTTTTTCGGATTTTTTTATAGTCCGTGAACCATTTGAGAGATTAGCAATGGCAATGTGCGTAACGGAAATATGTTGGTCGGGGTAAGGGCATATTTGGGAATAAAGAGTCGGTCCAAATAACATATGTGAGTAACTAATTACAAAACAAATTGAATTTAATGTAAGGCCAGTGCAGTGCAGCAGTAGTTGATAGCGAGGGTTGTACGAGGATGGAACAAGAATTCGTGGCAAGAATTTTTAGTTTCAGATAGCTTACAAAAATAATAAAAAATAAAATTTTGTAACGATAAACAAGACATGAAGGTTTGATCGAAAGGTATTGATGGGGTCTTTGGGTTGATATACGATAGGTACAGATTAAGTTATTTTTTGAAATTCAGCTTGCTTTTTATTACGAATAACAATCTTATGTATAAAATTGTCGTCTCACAATGTTAGTTACCATACCCCTCCGAAACGGCTGGACCGATTCTCATGAAATTTTATGTGCCTATTGGGTAGGTCTGAAAATCTGGATCTATATATATAAAATAAACTTATGTTTTTCGTGTTAAGGATGTTCTCATGAACGCGTCAATGAATTTCAAATCTGATTTTTACGTGAGTTAGAGGTTGTCAATATGGAGGTTTTAAGCCTATTACGATGTGTTTGTGTGTATTGGTTCCTGAGATATACGAGTACGCATTTTCGTGAATATCGTGAATATAGCATAGTAGAAAATTGTTCAACACCGGGTATTGGACATTAAGTGCAGACAGAAGCGTAGTCGCACAGGGGTTGAAATGTAGTTTCTGTGTGGCAGGAATTTATTAGAGATGCGAGCTCTCTTAAGAATACTTAAGTTCGTCCATACGACTTTTTAGAGAGTCATGAAAGTCAACTAATCCAAAAATCTTATGATTGTCTAGATAAGCTGAATCTTACGATGTTTATACATTTTAAGAGTATTCAAAAAGTTTGGGCAGGCAATGTCTGCCTGTTTCGCTAGTTTTTAATATATTATTAAAAATTAACTTCAAAAGAAAAAAAGTAATTTTTGTGTTTCTTGACCCAAATTTACCCTAAAAACACCTTTTTACAAAGGTTAAAAGTAGACTTTCTATTAAATATATCTTTCTGTTCGAAACCTAAAATCGACATGACTAAAATTGGACTATGGTTGGCAATGTCCTTTAACCTATTTCCAAAATCTAAAAGCATGTTCGTAATTTTTTACGAGTATTTTAGAGCTGTTTTTAAAAAAAAGGCTTCAAATGAAAAATCTATCTGAGATTTACAAACTCGTCTAAAGTTTTTATTATGCTGCAATAATTAATTATTAATTTGCCAAAATGAGTTTATTTATTTTAAAATTTTATTAAAAAAACGTTTATATGCATAATAATAAAGTAATCACAAAAAATTATTTGCAAATAATGTATTATTTACACAAAAAATTAATGCATTAATAAAAGCTACGATATCTATATAAGTTAAAGTTGCCTTTTGTATCAAATTTGCATAATATTAAAAACAATTTTAAAATAATATTTACAAGCATAAATTTACTTAAAATAATTGAAAATAATAAAGTCAAATATAACTTTAGAACTTATAAACTAGTTGCTATTAAAGAATTGAAGTTTTAATAAAAGTTATTTAAGAAAAAAATTATGATATTTATATAATAAAATAAATTTAGCTGGGTTAAGTGCATTTAAGAAAAAGCATCTAAAGATTTTATATCAAAATATATCTACATAACTTGCAGAAAGAAGCTTATAAAGCGAAGTAGATACAGGGTGTTTTTTTAGAGGTTCCCCACTTTAAGTTGGCAACACTGCTTGACTGTTACCGTCAACCCATTTAACAGCCGATAGGTGAATTTTTTTTTAAGTTCAGTTTGACTTTTCATTATAGATAGACTTACACCAGAGCAATGATTGCAAATTGTTGAACTTGTTTGGCCAAACTAACCTAATCCACTTTGAAATTTCTACTTAGCTTCTTTTTGTTTCTATTGTAATGAACCTTATATATCCAGATCTTTAACGATCCCATAAAAGCTAAATTCAGCTGCTTTTTGCTTATGCCAATAATTATCAATACATTTTGCTTGCATTATGTTCATTTAAATTTTACAGCTTTATCATAAAGTTCCTTCAGATCCGTTAAGAGGCAGCGCCATCTACCGCTTACTACTTACAAGTCGCTTCGAACAGCCTCCGGCTCCAAATTAACACAGACACCACGACGACGACGACGACGAGGAGCCGTATAAGAACGTGGAAGACTCCGCGCTGCGCCCATTAAGTGTAGCACTTTTGGGGCAGCCCCAGCTTCAGTTACTGCCGCAATTTGTTGGTCAGGTTTTTGTGCTAAACTTTTTATTCTTGTATTTCGTTTTTTTTTTTTTTTAGTTTTAATGAGCATCGTGCAGCGCTCTGTGGGCAAATTGCAGGTTCTCTCTCAAAAGTGTTGCACTCATATTTTGCCGTGTGCGCCTTAATTATATGGACACCGACTGAAATTCAAGTGAAAAACGCTGCCCGGGTTCGAGGCAGCCTCGGCCTAAGCCTATTTCGTGCCGCTGTTTAAAGCATGAAAATTTAATGCCAGCTAAGCCAATGCTACGAAGGTTGGACAATGGCTAACCAGACAACGGCTGGTCAGTCAGTTGGTCGGTCGGTCGGTCAGTCAGTTGGTCGTACCTCCGTCGTCAGTCCCTCGGTCGGCATTCAAAGAATTTTTCTTGCCGCATTTCCGCTTAGGCTCAAGCCTCTTAGAGCGCGTCGTTTTTCATCTTGTTTCTTCTACAGTTTCTCAAGTATTAATTATGCACGCATAAAATATCTTTGAACCTTTTTCATTTTCTTCTTCTTCTTGCTGCTCTTTGAAATATTCTGTGAATGAGTTTTTCATTCGACACATCAATGAGATGCAAATTAACTGTACAAACATAAATAACACTTAAAATTCCTAGAAGAAAAAAGAAAGGCTAAGGCTGCTAGGCTGGCTATCAACCTACGCATTTGTCAAAGTAATAAAATTTTTAGGCTCCTGTTTGGCCTTTGATAAGAATTTTTATTATCCTTGGTGTCGACAACGTTGTCAAAGTTGCCGTGGCTTTTGATGTGCTGAGCTGTGACCAGCTTTGACGTGGCGACCCTTTAATGAATGCCACGGCACGTCGCAGCGTCGCCTTTTTTTAGCGCCCCACATTGGGCGCGCATTGGGCGCACTCTCTTTCGCTCTATATATAATACTTATGCGCTGCTGGCAGTCCTTTTGAAATTTGCTCGCTTTTATGTACGTGTATGCTCATTACCCTAGATACTTTTGTGCCCCTAAGGTTACAAAGCTTCTAACTTGTTGCTGCCTAGTTTATTTATGAGGCCAAACTTGTGACAGCTGTCATCTAGATGCTCCGCATCGATACAGCTCACAAATTGCAAAGTTCTCACACACTGCGTAATTTGACATAATTGAAATTGACAGTTTTTATGGCAAATTGCATGTAGTATGTTACAAAAAAGTATCTGAAAGATACAACGCAACGGTATCAATTATTTAATGCACTGCATTGCGACAACAAGCAACAAAAGTTATGTCCATATAATAAACAATTCTCTCTACGTCTGGCCAGCGCCAGTACCCCCTACCCCCCAGTCTACATTACAGCACTTGTTCAAAAAAAATAAAAACTGAATGATTAATTGGCGCTACAAATTTATGACGTCGTTGTTGCCCCCACGCTTCAGCTTCAAGCTGATAGCGAGTTGAATGTATGATAAAGCGACTTTGGTTATGACCAAGTCTGTGAAAGCTTTTCGTCATTCCATTGGAGATTTCCGTAGAGCCGCACATATAAACGATTAAAACTTTTTCCTCAATGCTATTTTAAACTTTTTAAATACATTAAAAAGTAACTGCGTGTGTGTGTGTGTGTGTCGTCATTACTGTTATTGGATTTTGTCTGCCATTGTGTAATAAATTACATAAATCATAATAATAATTTATAATATAAGGGAATGGCCTGTCATGAGTCTACTATGCTCAGCATGATTTTTGGGTCTATGCTGAGAAACAATTTTCTGTTACGGATATTAATTTTTGCCTTAATAAATTTAAATTTAAAAGGTTTGTTTTAATTATAATGCTAGCGATGCAGTTTTTTAGGCAAATCTATGGCTTAGCTTAAAATTGCATACTTAAATAAACAAAAAGTAACCTTTTTGAGATATTAAATTTTGTATGTATCTATAAGATACTTTTAGATTGATGAAGACTTTTGTAACACTTTCTAGAAACTCAACAAAAACTAAACTAATTAAGCTTGAATTATTTATTTTCATTGGGCATATTTAGTATCTTGCACTGCATTTAAAGTTTTTCGAAAGTTTTGACAATCATTTTAGTTTTTTTAAGAACAAATATTGTATTGTTTATTGTATAAAACACTTCTCTGCTATTTATATGGCTTATATTCATTTCCACTTACAAATTTGCTTTTGTTGGTTTGCAACTTGAGCTAGATTGTTCCTCTTTAACTTGCAATATTTTATACCCTTACACTTTAGCTTTGTAATTTAACGCTTTTTTATGCCGACCAGTCGACCACACCCCAAAAAAAGAGACCTAAGAGCAGTCTCAGTTAGTCTGCCTTGGCCATTAATGGGACTTGTCTTGGCTTGTCATGGGTACGCAGGCAGGCTAGGCAGGACAACGCGGCGTATGCGTAACCAAGCGGTCGCTATGGCCCATTGTTATGATTATTTGTTGTATTATTATTTTTCTCTTTTTCTTTTTGCAAGCTTTGATGTTGTTGTTGTTTTGTGCTTTTAGCATTTTCTTTCTTCGTACAGTTTATTGTTTTTCTCTATGCTCTTTTTTTATTCGTGCTTCCTCTGCCGACATTTGCTGCCGTGTGTTAATCATGCTACATTGCAAGCATGCCACAATAATCATAATAATCAACAAGGACAACAACAGCAACAACAATAACATCATTATTTTAGATATTTATGTTTTTTTTATACATATACGAGGGCAGACTAAAAACTAATCGGCCAGTCAAGAGCCACTTCCTCAAAAGTGCAACCACCTATTTCATCCTTTAACAAGTTTATTTAAATACGGAAAAAACGAAAACTTTTGATAATATTGTAACTTCCAGGCCGAACAGCAGAACACACCATCTCGAAAAGATTCGAGTGACGGTGGAGCGGTTACAAGTGGAAAATATACCTATAGCATCTATATTTGGATATAGGCCACGATTATTGGAATGTTCGGGAAACAATTTCTCTGTATTATCTTGACCAAGGCAGTAGAATAATAGTCAATTACTGTATAGAGCCCAGGCTGATTCCAAGATAACACAAACGGGATATTCAGTTGCCATGACATTATATGTTTTTGATGTGGTTCCCAAAAAAAATATGGATTCTTGAAAGAGGAAGAACACTGTAGTAAATCACATTAAAATTGCTTTTAATTTATATTGAATGTTTTTCAATAAAATAAAAAAGATACTATTAATAAATTAAAGCAGCTTTCTCTGCTAGGCCGATTACTACTCATCCTGCCCTCGTGTAAAACAACAGCAGCCGCTTATAATGTAAGCCCGATTGCGATTCCCAATTCGGATGGCATTCATGGCGTATTGTTACCATGGCTCTTGATAAAAATTTAATGTAGCATGTTAACAAGCGAGCCGTTATGATTACACACACACAGCTACACACACAGTGAAGCTATCCCCGGCCGCACAACAAATGTAAACCCTACAACAACCAATTCCAATATACAATTTTTTTTTTTTTTGCAGTCCAATTTGCCATTTCAATAATGATGACGTCGACAATCACATCCACAACGACATTGCTGCCAATCCAAGCATTCTAGGTGCGTCTCCGTCGTAACCGCTAGAGGAAATGAATAATCAATATTCACAATTGAAATTTTCTATAAATTGGCAATGCCATGCCATAACAATTTAATACGGCCGTCTGCTTTTTGCCAAGTTTTCAGCCGACATAAACAGCGAACGCTGCAGAGGAAGGAAGTGTTTAACTATAAAAAAACATTAAGTACAGCTTGAGCTTGGATTCCCAACAAAGAGATGGCCTAATTTGTGGCCATTAAAAAGCTTTGGCTACGAGCATTATGAACAGACACAACGTGTTATTTTCAAGCTTGCGTCTAGCTAGCTACAGTAGTTACTACTATTACTACTACTAAAATTTTTTACCTTTAAAGTTTTTGATATAATTATAACGTTTATATATGGCAGAGCTATTGATAATGCAGCAACATAATCTCTTTGAGCATATATATAAGTTCCTATAAATCCTACAAGAATTAAAGGGCCTTAAATATTAGTTAGCAAGCTTAACGATTTTAGCCACTCAGTGTGTAAATTGAGGGTTCACTGTATACCACCTTACTTTTTGACCCATCGGCAGCACGTTTTAACATTTAACTAGGAGTAATATTGGCAAGAGCTCAACCCATAGATGATGATTTTCTTTCCCAACTGAATACTGCAGCTGTCGGCATATATAATGTAGTTGTTGTTGTTGCTGTTTTTGTTGGCGCTTATGGCATCAACAGCGTGGGAATTAATATCAATAGGGCATTGCGCTGTGAGTGTATGTGTGTGTATGTGTATGTGTGTGACTCTACTGATAGCAGCAGCCAGCATGGCGTATGTGTAATGCGTTTACTTTATACTCACAGTTACATATATTCGTATTTCTATATATAAAAACTTTTTTTTATCAATTAAAAGCCACTTCAAAAGCGGAAAGTGTCTGTGTGCCGTTGACACGCACACAACAAAAAAGCGCGCCAGGCGTGACACACACAAACACACACAATGGCAGACAGACAGAGACACCCAAATGGCACACACACACACACACATATATGCCGCATTGCTATTTGTTGTGCGCGTTTTTTGTTTTATCTGCAGCTCGACTATGTTTGTATACCCTGTAACCTTTTTGGAGTAGGGTATTGTAAATTTGTGCACTGTACGTAGCGTGCGGAAGTAGACGTGGGAAATTATGATTGCTTTGGACCAAAAAGCTTATCGTTGCAACGGGTAGTGACTCAGCCATGGCCAGCTATCACTCTGCTCATAAAGACAAACGCAACGATCTCTTTCCTTTTGTCCCTCTCTACAACGAAGTCTATCCAGTGAAGGATTCCTATCTTTCTGAGATTGGCAATCGTTTCCTTGGGTGCCTTCTTATTCTTTCACCCATGCCTTTCGAGCTATTCTTTCCATCTTATTCTCTGTCTGCTTAAACTGTTTCATGTCCTTCTAGCGAATCTAGTTCATGGTTGTATTTTATTAGGTAGTTGCCAACCGATAGTCTGACAGAGCCGTATATTTTTTCACCATATTTTTCTCTCGAAGCAGTTGAGTTGCATCTGTGCTCTTCAAGACCAAGAGTTCGCAGGCTTAGTGTTTCATACATTCTAAATTTCTGGTTGCGTGAAAGAATCTTTTATCGGAACAGATTTAGATTCACTCGCTGCCTTTATTCTTTCTTTAAATGCTACTGTCGAGTCTAGAATTATGCTACATTAAAAAATCTTTCCCATAAAATCTTTAAAATATATTAATAAATATGTATACATTTCAGACCCTAACTCAAATAAGCAATGAAAAGTTTATCTTTATCTCCAAAAAAATGTATCTTTATATCAAAAAAGGTTTATCTTTATCTCAAAAAAAAACCGAAACTCCTATAATTTCATAAATCAAACACAATTCGTAAAATTGTTAGCAGAAGCAGTGTATTCCTTAGTCGCACATCGGCCTAATTGATTTTTTTTTGGATTTGTTTTTGTGAACACCCCGCACATTTGTATTTTTCAAAAATGCCATCAGTTGTTTTTTCTCGTCATTTTTGTTTTTGCATTTTAAAGCACACAAACATTTTGCGCTCACACTCTGGAACAATTTTTTTTGTTGACACCAACAACCAATACCGCCCCCTGCGATCCAGTCCACTCATACTTTCCCATGCACTTTCGTCGACACTCCAAAGAGCGGCTGCGGCGGCTTTTGCCTTTGCCTTTGACATAATCAACAAATACCCAAACGGCATTAGCTCTGCCGGCTTTGTGACGGAGGAGGCATCGTTGCTGCGGCGGCGTCCATTCAAAGCTAATGACCGACAAAGCGTTTTGTATTATTTTCAATTTCATTTTCACTTTGCCTCTCTTTAGCCAGCCAGGCATTAAATATTATTAAGATAAGAGACTGAGGCCGTTGGTCGGACCTCTTACCGCGCCCTTATCAATCAGACGTCAGAGTGCGGCATAAACTATCAAGCATTAAAAAGAAAATGGGCAAAGGTAGCGCAAGGGTGCCGAAGTTTGCATGCTCTTTCGTTAAATATATGGTATCAGTCGGAAAGTATACTATATACGCTAAAGGCGTAGTTCAAAATCAAGCAAATTTATGAAAGTCCTAATTAAACTTAAATATGTGTTACCAAAATCAGTTGCCTATCAATGTAGCCACTTACAGTGTATAGCTAGACAAAAAAAAACAACAACAATAACGTTCAACAGTTGACTGTCTGACATGATTTTTCCATCATATTTATTGAAAGTAACCAAAGATACAAAAACAACTCAAAGATACATAGAGACATGTTCGTAGAGAGAGGCTCAAGTTTGTGGGCTTGTCTTGTCACTTCTATAGAATTTTTTGTGCGCTTTATTTAAACTTACAATTTACATATGCACAAATGCACACAAATATAATTCATGTGTGTGTGTGTGTAGACTTTATGTGTGCATTTGTTGTGCATATATGTATGTACATATATGCTTACTTATTGAACTGGCGGCATGTTTCCAAGAAGCGTCAAAATGCGCCAGCCAATTGCTAAATCAACACACTCACGCACACACACACAGGTATACAAAAATCCAAAACAAAAACCTCAAAAGTCATTACATATAGTAACTGCCTTATATGTATATATAGTATTTCGCTTAACCCCTTACTGCCCAAATCTTCTTGCACTTTGCCGCAAAATGCAGAAGCTACAAGCTAACAGCTTTTTATCTTTGGCACAGGCGGCATTGGTTTTTAGCCTTAGAGCGAAAAAAAGCATACAAAAAAAAAATATAAGCGAAATAATAATACGAAAACAAAACAAACCAGTTAATGTTGTTGTTGGTGCAGCTACGAAGCCAAGTTGGCCGCGCCTTATAAGGTCGCTGGCACAACACGGCAACTTCCTGGCTAATATTACGAAAATTGCTTATAGGGTTTGTGGCGTAGGATCAGCCAGTCCAAAAGTGCAGTGCAACAGTCGCCGTCGCCGCCAGTTGGCTTCTACCGTAATTCACAACAACAAAATCGCCAGCGACAATAACAGCCAAGGAAAAGTTAAGAAACGCGCCTGATGCACAGTGGAGCAAGGGTCAACGAAAAAAAATTTTGACTCAGCATATTAAGCTACCCAAATAGAAGAAAGGATCGTACAAACTGCGTAAAGTTTTTGGTATAGCAGCTCATTGATGCCAAAGCAACCAGAAAACAAGGCCAAAAAAGGAGTAAAAATTAATAAAATACAAAAAAACAGAACAAAAGTTTAATTTTTTTTAAATTTTGGTTCATATCATCATGGTTTATTTCGTTTAAAAAAATTTAAATTAATAAATAAGAAAAACGTTTATGGCGAAACATTTCGCAGGGGCCAAACTAGGATACCCAGGACCTTGAATTTTTTCTGTGACTATAGTAAAATATTTCTGAGGTCAAACATTTTTTAAATTCCCTTCAAGGGCGCAAACAAGGCAGAAAACTACTAACCAAAGCTAAAAAGGCTAGGTTTGTTTAATATTTTTTCAGACTGAAGCAGTTAAAAAAAATTCAAATATATCCGGAAAAGGTTTAAATTGGCATCACTGTAGCGCAGCTAAGCCTTAATCTTAAAAAATATATGGCATGTATATACATATGTCAAGCCGTCTTCAGTTACAATATTCCAATATCGAGCTCAAACTTCACACAATCAGCTCATAGCGACGTTACTTATAAGTAGAAGTGTTACAAAAACTAGTTTTGACTCGTATTTTCAAATTTAAGCAAATCTAAAAAAAAAAATTTCACCTATAAAAATTAAGCCTAGGAGTAAATATGCTGATCCTTAGTTATCCATATTAAACTGCATACCAATTGCTCTCAGACCAGTGTGCATTCGGCCTGGTCTTAAACTCAAAGCAAAAAGCGCATCTTTTGAACAGAGCGCAAGCCCAGCTTGGCCATGCCCCGGCTCGACTCAACTCAACTCTTCTCGATTTGGCTTGTCTTGGTCTTGGTCCCGGTCAGAGGCACTCAGCGACGACGACGAAAACAACGAAGCCGCCGCCGCCGCCGTCGTCGCCGTCGCCGCGGTGTGTATCTCAAAGCAATGTCTGTCATTGTGTCCGCCAGTCCGCCAGCTCTGTCGGCTGGGCTGTAAACCGCTTTTGTGTATGGCGGCTTGAAAATGATGCCGCCTTTTACGCCGCTCTGTCCCCCATCCATGACAGCCGCTGCTCAATCGTCGTGCGCTGTGCTACGAGATGTTTGGCATAGTTGGGCCGCGAACTGGTTGGAGCTTGCAACGTGCCGACTTCACTGCTGCTGCTGCTGCCGCTCAGTTATTATTATTTTTGCTTACGGCCAGGCCAGACCAAGCCAGATCCGACGAGACCGACCAGACCAGAGATCGAACAAACCGACGACTTGCTGCTGCTGCTGCTGTTGTTGTTGTTGTTGTTGTTTATCAACGTGAGGGTTTTTAAAAGGTTTTTGTGTGTGCTGTCTTGGCAGCTGCCTGGCCTCTACCTGCAACAGGTAAAAATTTTTCGTACGTTGTTTTAGTCGTTGAGCATTTCAATTTTTGTTGTTGGTCTCTCTGGCTTTTTCGTCTTATTTCGTATACGATATGTATGTATGTATGTAGCTATACATATACATAGATACTATATATATTGTTGTTTTTGTTGTGCCACTCGCCTGGCAGGCTGACTGGCCAGCTAGCTGCTTTCTTTGAAGTTGCATACTTCAGTCGCAGCGGCCGCCTTGCCTTGTATTTTCTTTGAATTCGGCTGCTCGCAGTGTGCTGCATCTGCAAGCAATTAGTGTATGGCTTGTGGTATGCCCTGGACTTGCTGGATAGCTGTAGTTGAGCCAGAGCCAAAGCCAAAGCCAGGGCCAAAGACACAAAGCCTGTGCTGCCTGCCAGCCTGCCTTGCTGACATGACTTGAGTGAACTGAACTTGAGTTACAGTTCAAAGTGTTGGCCTGGCATTTAATTGGCGCAGCAATTGCGGGCAGCTGCTGCTACAATCGAATCCCAGCTTTTGGTATGCCAGGCCCAAAACGTTTCCACTGAAATGTCGACGTCGATGTAGTCAACGTAGTCATCGATGTGCCCGTTGCTGTTGTTGTTTTTGTAGTTGTCGGACGACGAAAACAAAACATTGATTGATTGATGTTCCTGCAACGTTTGTTTTCGGAAAGGTCGCTACGATCGTCGTGGTGTTTCTTAGTAGGCAGCGTCATCGTCAACGTCGTCATCGCCATTACCATCGTCATCATCATCTTCATCATCATCAGCATTGTCGGTGTATCCACTTTGGCCGCTACTTGGCCTTTTTATGCTTTGCGGTCTTGTTTATTTACGTTTATGATACTTTTTACCCTCCACTAATGCAGGCGGCATAAAGGCCTATATCTTTCTATAGAGTGTATCTATCTATGTGTACCCCAGCAGCCGACATGCCATGCCGAAAAAAAAAAAATGAAGCGAACCGCCGTCGATCGTTCTATTGATCACGACCTGCCATTGACGCTATTGCTAGTCTTTGCCGCTGGGCAACCTCTCGCCGCTCCAGTCACCCCATCTCACTCTAGCACTTGGCTTGGCTCTTCGAATTTTCCATTTTCTATTTATTTCTTTGGTACGTTGTGTTCTTTTGATGTTCAGCACTATGCCCAATATTTCGTACAACGTATGTTCTATTTTTGTATCTTATAGAACGGCCGTACGACCACAAGCAAACACTGTTGTGTATCTCATAGATAAAAACGTAGTCGGGGCGCAGTTTGTCTTATTATTTTTTGGTGGGCGACATGCGAAATGTAAGTCAAGAGTTAATAGAAAACTCTTGTTTGGATAAAATTTTCAATTGATTTTATCATTTCAAATGATTCATGTTGTTGATGGATGGACACAGTAGATGGATTTTTTGGCAGCGATTATTTTAACAAAAATTGGTTATAGAATGTTTTTAAAAAGAAAAAAGCTGGAAAATTCAACAAATATCTACAGATTTTCGTCAAATTACTTTTTAGTTCTTAAGTTCACCGTGCCCGAAAACAAATCTTATAACGTTCTCAACTCTATTATTGATTATACCATAAACAGTACCTCGCACTTTCTAGGACTGTTCACGACTTTACTGTTCTGAGAATAGCAGCTTTTTAAGGCATTTGTTGACCCATTTAGTGTTGTTTTAGGCCACCTCGAGAGGTTATCTCGCAGTTGATTTGTGTGTGCCTAGCACTAGTCAATGTTTTAGAAAGAGCTTGCTTACCTGAGAACTGTTTATAGCCGCCAAGTATCTTATGTTTCCACCATTTGACAATGTTGCCCGCCATGTTTAAGCCTTGGTGGCCGCTGTAGCAGATCCAACTTGCAGTTACTTGGCGAGTTTTTGGATTGTATTTTATTTTGTTTTGGGGTGGGCAATTTATGTATTGCTGCTTAGCTCTGGCGACCTGCAGCGACACAGTTGTAACTTGCTGTTGCTGTTGTTGTTGCTGCTGTCTTTGCCGCTTCCCAAAATGTTTTACGGCCTTTGGGTATCCTTTTGTATGTTTGCTGTGCGGCACACAGGTAGCACACAGGACACAGGTAAGACTAATACACTTCAAAACAGCAACGGAAAGAAGAGCGAACTGTAACCCGGTTGTTGTTGTTGCTGTTGCTGTTTTTGTTGTTGCGTTCGCTTCCGCTCCCCTGTGTCGTCTGTAAGAGAGCGTGTGTTTTATGCGCCGCCAACCGACCCGACCTTAATTTGTATTTGTATTATTTGGGGCTAAGGTAAAATCGTAAAACTTTTTACTACTATGTACTTTGATATGCTGCATTTTTATTGTTGTTTAATATGTGTGCGAGCCGCATATGGCTGTGTATCTTACAGATACTTTTAACTACTTTTAACGTTGCGCGCGCGCGCTTACGTTAATTGTAAAAGTAAAACATTTTTGCCGACTTGTGTTGTGATTATTTTAGTTGTTGTTGTGGTGGTTGTTGTTGTTGCTGCTGCTTTTGCATTGCCGACTAGCAAATAAATAACAACAACAACATTACACACACACAAACACACACGCAGCTACTATAACTCAAAAAGCTAAAGCGCAAAACACGATTTATTTCCAAATGATTGCGACGACGCTGACGGCAACTGCGGCGACAACGCTAGCGGCGACGTTGACTGCGATTTTTTGTTTTTTTTTGGGGTGTTGTTTTTGTTGATGTTAAGGGGCGGTTTTGACTTCTTTTTGTGTCACTTTGCTTTTGAAAAATCAAAAAATAAACTTCACTTTTATAACTTAAAGATATAAATTTCGTATGATTAAAACACTTTTCCAAAGAGCGATAAACAAATTTGTTTATCCTTTATGTATATATCTTGTTTATTTATGCTTATTTGTTTGGTAACTGCCAACTACGTGAATCGTGCCTCTCGCGTATCTTCCAGAACGAACTGCGATGCGCGCTTCAACCGCTGAGATACTTTTCGTTTGGCGCGTTCGAAAATAACTCAAAGTGCAAACGCCGTTTCAGTAATGTAGCAGCCATTGAGCATAGCGTATGTTAAATAACAGCGGCTGTTAATTTTCTTAACATACACATTTTCCACTTAACATTGAAATTTAACAGCATTTTGTCGTCGTGCTGCTCGCACTTAACGTGTTTTAGCTCATTAAACTACTACTCGCACTTGCATAGTCCAGAGAGTTTTGTATGTTGATTAACAGCAACAACTCGCTCTGTGTCAAACATGCTCTCTCAATGAACTCTGCTTATTTAACAGAGCTGTATTGCCTAGCTGCTCGCTCTTAAGGCGACAAATACAAAGTGGTCTAGAGATGGCGGAAAATTAAAGATAACTCACGCACGCTCACGAGCACGAACATATTTTAACTATAAAATGTATGAAATTTATTGCCTATTAACTAATTAATAAAAAATCATAACAAATGGAAAATCATAAATTAAAAACAAATTTTGAATTACATATTTATCTAAAGGCTATTGAACATATATTTTTTGGGGAAAGAATTCAAGTATTTAAACAAGTTGCAAAGTTTTTATTTTACTTTTTTTATTTTTTACTTTTTTTTAAGGTTTTTTTTTATGTCAGATCGAACCAGTTAGCGGATGAACACAAATCTAGAGATTTTTTTCTTTAGTTATTGATAACTTTTCTGTCTATATCAATAGAATGATTAAATTCAACTAACTGGTATTGTAAATGAATGAAAAAGGTTTACTAGAGGTATATGTTTTAATCTGTCTAAAACATATTTAGATTGAGTTTGGAAGATAACCGTGATCATATGCCACAAAATAATATGTACTAACAATAGTTAGTGATCATACGAAGTTTTTTGAGGTATATGGCCAAGAATGTCCTCTGATATATTTAGATTAAATGGACTAAAACATATAGGAGTAATTTGTTTTGTATAGACGCATTCATTCAATTGAAAGTGTTAAATATCGTTGCGGGACTTCTTGGAATGGGGTTCAAATTCGAAAATGGTCTCCATTATTAGTACAAATGTCATAAACAAAACATTGTTGCATGTACCTTGTTATGGGTTGTTTTGACATGCCCAAAGTTCGCATACACTGCTTTTAACCCCAAACTATCGCAAATATGGCTTCTACATTCACAGAATTTCGTGCAAGATCGAATTTGGTGCGATCGTTGGACGCTCTTGGAGCGCATGCTGTGCACAACATCAGGGCAATTACCTACCAGCAGCCAAAGCCGCAGCCACCGCCAAAAACTTGCCCAGACCGACGATAATAACAGAACATCGAGAATCCTGAATTACGCTGCAAGTTCGAAACTTTTTCTTTTCTTTACGAGTTTTTTTTTTGTTTTTTGTTGGTAAGGCAACGCAGATTTTGAGCAACAAGTGAACCACAGAGCAGCGGCACTCGTAGCAGTGGAACCTCTTAAGATGTGCCTCATGCTGCCAGGCGGCTGCTTTGTGCCCGCTATAGGCCTTAAGGCACATTCGCACCGATTCCTGGCACAACGTCTTTGTGTCTTTGCCGTCAGTCTCATCGTCATTGTCGTCGTCGGAGCTCGTCTGCGACGTTAAAGCGTTCCGCGCCAGTATAATGGCGCAGTAATTGAAGGAGAACACGCGATCGCAGCAGGCTCAAACGATCCTCCTCTCTAACAGGCAACCAAAAGGGTTTCGTTACGATTCGTTTCCTGCATTGCTTTTGTTCTGCCTCTTTTTTTTCGCAACTTTTGTTTTTTTTCTTTTTATTTTACTTCTTGATGTTCTTGCCGCCGATCGTCATCAGAAACCTCGCATTGATCCATTGCGGGTCTTAATTTCATGTCGTTCTTTGTTTAGATGCGGGCAATTTTTATCATGCCCTTCATCCTACGCTGCTGCTGCTGCTTCACTTAACCTACTCTGTAGTCCTTTTGATTGATGTTGGTCTGCCTGTTATTGATTTATGTTTTTATTCTGAATTTTTGTTGTTGTTGTTTTTAGTTCCTGAGTTCTATGAAATGTCGCACAATTCGCATGATGAAATGATGCAAAGACCAACTTCCTATACACACAGACGATGAGTGTAATGTAATTACGAGACATGGCAAAAAAAAAGTGGGCGTTAATGTCTGACTGAGTGGACGCCCCCACATCGGATTGTAGCTCCTCTTGACAGTTGACAGATGCGACCGTTGAATAGCGGAGGTCATGGCAATTGTCGCTGTATTTGACATGTAAAATTGGATTTTGGGGCTTGGGCCCAACTTGGTCATTATAGAACTCATATGTGAATTCGAAATTCATGCGTTTAGACTAGACAAAAAGTACTTACGTGTCATTACATTACTAAGCTGAAGTAGGAACACCCTTTCCAATTGTATTAAAATTTTAAAGCGTTTACCCCAAAGAGGCAACTCCCAAAAAATCTAAAGCCATGAGCTAAATCATATCAAACTTCCTAAGTTGGGAAAGATTGGAATTTATAAATGCATGTGAAGAACTAATTCATTGGAGTCACTTTCATACAATGGAAACATCCCCTTTGTGTACATCATATTTTGACCGATTTTTAACAAAGAGAGTACTCCTTAAAAATCAAAAGCTATGACTGAGCTAAATTATACCAAAGGGTCTAGCTGGATAAGGTATTGGATGCTGCCCCCACTATGTTCGAAAACTAATGATGCACTTCGATGCATCTAGTATCTTATCCAGCTAGACCCTTCCAAATTTCATGCACTACAAGTGCTTCCCTTGGCACTGATTAAGTTTGAAACATATGTTTGAAAAGATCGGAATTTCTAAATGTAAGTGAAGAATTAGTTCATTCAATAGAAACATCCCCGTTTACATTTAATAATATTTAATGTTTTCCAAAAATATTGTAATAACCATGGTATAATAAGGTTGAGTATATTTGCCGTCCGATCGTAAAAAAAAAAATATATGTGCTATTCGCATTAGTACAGAAAAGAAAAAGTTTCAGCTCGCTTTTTATTGTTCCTGGGATTCTTGGGCTCGATTTCGTACTCAGCGATACTCGGTTAGGCTAGCAGGCTAAGACGGCAGTTGGGACGTGACATCCCAACTCACTTAGGCCAGAAAATAGGATCATTGTGATACCGCAATGGTTAGTTTTTCTTCACCGTTCCCCACTAGAGACGTCCTATTCATGTTCTAATTCACAGCCATCCAGGGGCCGGTAGTGCCAGTGTAGCCTCTGTTCAGAGAGCTGTCAGCACTCAGGCCCAGTTTTCTGTGATATCCTGCACTTGTTGGATGTTGGATTTCACGTTTAGTTTGCAGCATGAGCAAAATAGATTTTTATGCTTAGTTTGCAGCTGGCCACAGGAACACAAAGACGCTCCTTATCCTGAAAGAAGATGCTAGTAGTTCCTGGACTTGCCAGTTCGTCATGCAGTTTCCCTTAATATTCCCATGTCCCAGGAACTAGATGAGGTGGATTGAGAGCTGTCCTGCCTCCAGAGACTAGCGCTAATTGTGCACTAACTTCATGCATAATGTCAAAGAGTCGAGGGACTTTATGGCCGCTTGGCTATCCGAAAAATTACAGATTTTTTTGTTACCTATCGGTAAGTTATTTATTGTTATGTTCAGTAGTCCGTGCTCACAATAATGAGAGGGTTTCCCTTTAGAACCCTTGGCTGACCAAAGTAATGGTCATTCCATATTTTTTATTTTTGCCCCATTTAAGTTTTATAGACTTTTCTGCAGATCTTTGGTATTACCGATTCTAAAAACGGCTTCAAACCAAAACTTAAAATAAAAAAACTTGAGCTGCAATTAGATTAGGTTAGGTCTCAACTAACTTAGACCAAAAAAGAGGCCCGTTGCTATACCGCAATGGTGAACTTTCTCCACTCTTTCCACGTAGAAGGTCCTCTAGATTTTCTATTTTGTAGCCTGAATAAACTTTGAGAGGCAGAGTCCAACTCTGAGAGCTGGGACTTAGGAAGTGCGACTTGAGGAAGCAGAACCTTGTCCTTCCTGCAGAAGTTGTGCCGATGAGGAAAAGCTGGAGACGGCGGAGCACCTCTTCTGAGATGCAACTAAGCTGTACTTACAAATTTTTAGTTTTAAAAATAATACATATAGTATAACCGACAGTCATAGGATAAATCATGAAAGCCTTGGGGCGATCATACCTCTTAATTGGTGGCCAACAAACTGCTTGCTACTGAAAAGCCACTTTTCGTGTTTCTGGCATCGTAAATCAAGTCATAAAGCTTACACCCAGCATACTCTATACTCCATACTTTTGAAGTTAAGCGATTCGCCATGCACATGGCTAGTCTCGTAAGGGGGGCCAGTCGTAAAAGTGGCGTCCCAAATCATTGGCCATAGATCGTAAAAGCGCCAACCAAATGGCTTCATTTCAAAGACAATTCGAATGGAATTGGTTGTTGATATGTGCGGAGTTATTTTCTCTACTTTTGTTTAATGATTTTTAATGATTTCGGCCTAATAAGTCACAATTGAATGTTCTATCTATCTACATCTACGGATGTATCTCTTTCAAAAAAAAAAAAAAAAAACAATAAACATTTCCGCTGTTGCAATGGAAATTTGGAATTCGGGCAAATTGCAGCCGCCCTGCATTTATCAAAATTAATTGGAAATTTTCGTTGATTTTTAATGACTTCTGCGTAAAAGTCATTTGAAAATGAGTCAAAGACATCAAACGTTGGGCACATGGAAAGGGAAGTGGATACGGGCTGGGTCTGTGTGCCTGGGCCTGAGATCTCCATTTGGGTGCAGCAGTCTCTTGTTGCACATGTTGTGTCTTCGACTAGTGGCTGTCATTTTTATGGCTCTACAATATAATTTCCTGTCCATCCTCCATATGCAACAGCAAAAACGATTCATAATTACTTACGAAATTTGTTTATAAATATCAAAAACTCCCTCGATATTGTGGCTCTCTGTCTCTCTCTCTCTGCCTCTCTCGCTGTCTGTCACTCTGTCCAGCTAGTATATCTATTACACTCTAGCAATTTGAGTTCCAAGCGTTGACAAGTTCATTTGAATTTTATGACAGCAGCGTATAAATATTTATGACCAGGCCCTTACAACAAACTTAATATATTTAATAGTGCACATAATATAAGTATTATATTATGTAGCACACATACATCGAGACATGGTCTCGATTATCTGGGTATTTGTTTTTGTTTTTGGATTTCTTTAACGACTGTCCAAAAATATCAATGTAAAGAAAATTCATATATTACGTATGGGTGAAACTAAGTGAAGCGGGCCAAAAAATCGGTCTCTTCGATTTTAATGATCTTGTACATATGTTCTCTATAAGTATTGCTTATCGAGCTAATTTTGAAGAAATAGCCATATGAGAATATATTTTATTTATTGCTATCCAATAGATTACAAGAAATTGTGGCAAAAGCATTCATAAGGATATTAGCGATGATATACTACTAGCTTACAGGGAAAACAAACTTTCGTAAAAATTTTATGTTAATTTTGGGTCGAGAAAAACGAAAACTGGAATCTTTTTTTCTACTAAGCCACCGTTTTAGAGATTTTTCGAAAAACATGTTTTTTTCACTTTACAGTTATTCGTCAATATCTTGAAATGTTCGTAAAAGAATTCTCTTTAAGCTTAAGAAAATAAAAGGATGTCAGTTTCGTGTTTGTCGACATTATAAATAAGATCTCTTTCTAGATTCATTTAAAAAATTGTTTGATTTTGTTTTTATTTATATTTTATTATAATATAACATAGTTTTTTTTTAAGTTTCATTATAATTAATGTTATTTGATTTTGAGCAAATTGGTTTTTTATTCAGTATTTATTTTTATGTACTTTATAATGTAATGCATTTAAATTTTGTATTACATTTTTAACAAAAATAATTTTGTAACTTTCATAAGTTTCTTCAGCAAGTTCATATATTATGTCTTATATGTATATTATATAGTTACTAGTGAGCCCGGCAGACGTTGTCCTGGCCAAACTTTTTGAATACTCTTAAAGTGTATAAACATCGTAAGATTCTCTAGCTAGCTTATCTAGACAATCATAATATTTTTGGATTAGTTGACTTTCATGACTCTCTAAAAAGTCATATGGACGAACTTAAGTATTCTTAACAGAACTCGCATCTCTAATAAATTCCTGCCCCACAGAAACTACATTTCAACCCCTGTGGGACTACGCTTCTGTCTGCACTTAATGCCCAATACCCGGTGTTGAACAATTTTCTACTATGCTATATTCGCGATATTTACAAAAATTCGTATTTCTCACGAACCAATTCACACAATAACATCACAATAAGCTTAAAACCGCCGTATTGATAACTTCTAACACACGCAAAAATCAGTTTTGAAATTCATCGACGCTTTCATGAGAACACCCGTAACACGTAGGTTAGGTTAGGTTACACTGGCCGACCACAACAGAGTGCAGCCTAGCATAGACCTTTTGGTCCTTAGCTGTGCCAGATTTGAGGTTATTACGCAAAGTGATGGTCGGTTAAAAATTTGACTTTTTTAGCGAAATTAAGTAGCCGCCCAACTTGTAGTCTGGCCACCTCTTCTAGACCGACAAACGCTGGTTCTCCTAGGGTGGTCAGACGATGTCTAGAGATGGCTGGGCAGTCGCAGAGTACGTGTGCTATGGTCTCAGGGACTTCCGGATCCCTGCAGATCCTGCATGATTCGCTTGCCGTTAGTCCCATCCTATGCGCATGCTTCGCTAAGAGGCAGTGTCCTGTTAGCACACCCGTGATGGTCCTGCATTCAGTGTGTGAGAGTTCATTATAAAGTTACTTTGATTCCTGCCGTAATGAGCCAGCATGATTTTCGCTGTGTGACAGCTGTCTAGATTTTTCTATCTAGCTTCAGCTCTGCGCTTCATGTTGCACTCCAGCATAACGTAGAGATGTTTGATCGGTCGGCGTACGTCGTGTATTTGTCCCTCCGGAAGCTCAACACCGCTTTTGGCAATTGCATCCACCATTTCATTCCCCATTATGCCTTTATGTCCAGGCACCCAGTAGATATGCAGTTTACGAGCCGCAGCTAATCTCCGGATGACTGCCTGGCATTCAAGGACGTGGAAGAAGGATGTACAGTGCGATACAATAGCCTTGATAGCGGCTTGACTGTCTATAAAGAGGTTAATCTTTGTTCCAGTTGAAGTGTTGGTACATGCCAGCTCAGCCGCCTTCATTGCGGCGAATACTTCAGCCTGGAAGATACTTCAGTGGTCCGGAAGCCTGTAACTTTGACTTACATTAAGCTCGGAGCAGTATACTCCAGCACCAACGCCCTTTTCCATCTTTGAGCCGTCAGTAAATAGGTTATAGGTATTGTGACTGGGTATAAGGCCTTTACGCCAGCCGTCTTCCTCCATCGTCACCTTTACCCTTTTCCCAAATTGTAGGTGCGGTATGACATAGTCAATTTCGTCAGAGAGTCCCTGTCCTATTGAACTCTGTTCGCCGTAACACGTAACACATAACTCATTTCTTTTATATACAAATTTAATGAAAATCGGTCCAGCCGTTTCGGAGGAGTTTGGTAAAAATTTTGTTTAAAAATGTTAAGGGTGGTCCAGCCGTTTCGGAGGAGTATGCTTACTTACATTGAGAGGCACCAGATTTTTATATAGTATAAGATATAAAACACTATATCACTGTCATGAGCTTAAAAAGTGACCCCCTTCATTTATTTTCCCCCATTTAATTATATATATATAGTTTTGTTTTATTATATTGCTTCCAACGCATTGTCTCTAAATTTGTTGTTTTACTTTTTGGAAGTATCTATATATTAATTTGTAATATACTACGCAAATGCTTACATGTATTTGTATATATTTTAATGAGCCAGCATTTGATTTGAATTGCCACTTGTAGAGCCCACTGTGACGCAAGATACAAATGTATCTACACACCATCCCATCTGTATCTGTATGCCAAATTTATGGGCTGCTCATAATTTATTGAAAATATGTTGCGCAAATGTGCTTGAATGAAGTAGAAAATCTGCTATACTATATAAATAAAACAAATTAATTAATGTTTATATTTTTGTTACCCTGAGTTCAATGAAAATTTGCTGTGTATATGTATAATATCATAATTTGGTGCAAAAATTAAATAATCAATTTGAAGACTTGTTGATTAAAAAATATAAATAAAGCAAGTGCTTGAAATTTATTAGAAAATTTTAAAGAACATTTTTTTCATAAGATAAATAGAATATGAATATAAAGCTGGTATATTATTATATAGCCGGTATATTATATAAAAATAAAGAGTCAAATGAGGTGTTATATTTGTCTGGCATAAGTTCATAAGGACAAGCATACCGTGAGCAATCCTAATAACCGAAACAGGCCCGTTTCACCTCCATTTTGTTCATGTTGGTCATCACATCCATCACCTTTCCTTCAACTACGCTCCACACGTAGTAGTCGAGAGGATTGCAGTCTGGGCTGGACGGTGGCCACAAATCTGGGGACCAGTGGTGATGCATATTCTCGTACAGCCAAGCCTGAGTCTTTCTGGACTTGTGAGCTGGTGCCGAGTTCTGCTGAAACACGTATTCTCTTCCAGCGGTCACTCGGTCTATCCAAGGCTTCACAACTGATCTCAGTACTTCGATATATCCTTCGGCGTTCAACCGAAGCCCCTGCTCGAAAAAGTGGGGTGGCATGACGTCCCATCACTGGACGACACCCAAAACCATGATTTATTGTGGCTTGCTCGCTCTGAAGAAACCTCGTCTTTCTTTTCAGCATCTCGAAACTTCTTGCTAATTTCATAAACTTGTGTTTTTTTAGTCCAAACCATTGAATTATCTCCTTCGGTTTTTTCCCGGCGCGTAGTGACTCCAGTATCGCTGCCCTGCGGTCCTGCTCTCGGCTGATCGTTGCGCGTTATCAATCAAGTCTACTCTGTAACTGAAAAGGGACACCTAAACATGAAATGCAACGCTATCTTTGCAGATTTGTGCTAAGCTGTAATAAAGGAGACCCGCACGAATATATTCCGGGATTACCTCGACGACCCTGCTATAAAGATATAAGTTTGGATACTTTGTCGTAATATATACGAGGTGTGTTCAAAAATAAGGTGACAAGCAATTTGCGGGCAACGTATTTTCGATTATCGATATTTTGTTTTGTTGTGTTGTGTTGGTACGCTCTTCCCGAACATCTGTCCCATATTTCAAGTCAATGACATTTTTTGCTGGTTGTGAGAGGCGTAAAGGTTATAAGTGTTTTGCGTGCGCGGCGATTTTTTTCTATCGAAAAATATGGATCAACGGATTTGCATTAAATTAAATTAAAATTAAGTGCTCCGTAACACTTGAAATGTTGAGCCAGTAGCATACGGTGAAACTGTTCTGAGTAAAAAAAATGTTTACAAGTGGTACAAACTCTTGCAAGATGGCCGGGAAGATGCCAATGACGAGCCACGCTCTGGACGCCCAAGCACGTCAACAACTGATGAAAACGTTCAAGCAGTGAAGAAATTGTTTTGGAAAATCGTCGAATCACTATCAGAAGAAGTTGCTGAGGATGTCGGTATATCGCTTGGCTCGTGCCATGAAATTTTTTCGAACGTTTTGGGCATGAGACGTGTGTCAGCGAAGTTTGTTCCGAAATTGCTAAATTTTGACCAAAAGAACCGTCGTCAAGAGCTGTTGTATGACGTCAACGTCGACCCAGATTTACTCAAAAGGGTCATAACTGGTGACGAATCATGGGTATACGGTTATGATATCGAAACCAAAGCCGGATCGTCCCAATGGAAGCGGCCAGAAGAGCCAAGACCGAAAAAAAAATCGCCGAGCACGCAAAACACTTATAACCTTTACGCCTCTTACAACCAAACAAAAAATGCCATTCACTTGAAATTTGATACAGGTGTTCGGGAAGAGTGTACCAACACAACAAAACAAAAAAATCGATAATCGAAAATACGTTGCCCGCGAAATTTGAAACCTTGACCTTACTTTTTGAACACACATCGTATGATGTTTGATTTATCACAGCAATTAAATTTTTAAAAAATCATTTACACTTAAAAAAAATGACGGACGTAAAGTCGGGCGCGGACGACTTTAGGATACCCTGTACCACTAGCTTGTTATAAAGTCGGATTTCTTCACAAAAAAACAAAAACAGAAGAATTTTTAAGCAACAAATTTTTTTTGACCGATCGTTCCTATGGGAGCTATATGATATAGTCAACCGATTTCAATAAAATTTGATACAGTGCTTAAATACCTTAAAAGATATGAATGCCAAATTTATTTCAAATAACTTTACAAACAAACAAAACACATCGAATTTTGTATAAAAAACGTGTTTTTGGAACGATTGGTTCTATGGGAGCTATATGATCTAGTCAAACGATTTGGATTAAATTTAGTACAGTGTTAAGGAACTATAAAATACTCACGAATGTCAAATTTGGTTCCAATATCTTAACAAACAAACGAAACACAACAAAATTTGTTAAAAAATCGATTTTTTGGAAGATCGGACCTATGGGAGCTATATGATATAGTCAACCGATTTTGTTCAAATTTGGCACATTGCTTAAGTGGTCTAAAAAAATTTCCAAACGCCAAATCTGGTAACGATATCTTTATTAAAAACGAAATATAGCGAATTTTCTTTAAAAAAGTTATTTTGGCCGATCGGTCCTATGGGAGCTATATGATATAGTCAACCGATTTCGATCAAATTTGTACAGTGATTGGGAACTATAAAAAACTTTCGAATACCAAATTTGGTTACGATATCTTCATAAACAAACGAATTATTCATCTAAAACGTTTTTTTTTTGTCGAGGTCGTCTCAAACACCCCCATGGGAGCTATATAATTTATCCCCGATATCAAAAAAATAAAATAAACTTGCCTCCTATGGAATAATATGGGATCTAATGTGAAAGTTTGGTAACTCTAGCTCTTACCATCTGTGGGATCTAGGCGTTCACACGGACGGACAGACGGACGGACGGACAGACGGACATGGGTATATCGACTTCTCTATTCACCCTGATCATATTTTAGGTAACTTTGGGTGTCTCCGACGTCTCCTTCTATATGTTACATACATTTTCGGCTTGCACAAACTTAATATACCCTTGGTACCAAACGGTACAGGGTATAAAAAGGACCAACTCAACATGCAAAGTATATTATATGGGCCCGGCAGACGTTGTCCTGCCAAACTTTTTGAATACTCTTATAGTGAATAAACATCGTAAAATTCCTTAGTTAGCTTATCTAGAAAAATATAAGATTTTTAGATTAGTATCGATTCAATCTTGCAAACGATTAGTCGAATGTCGTGCTTCACGGTCTGTCTTGACCGAGTTCTTTCACGTTCATTGCGAAAAAATTTGTCCAAATTAAAAAAAATTTTAGGTTGGCAACCCTTATCACTTAGGGGTATGAAAAATAGACGTTTCTCAGACCTTCCCAATAGGCACACAAAATTTCATGAGAATCGGTCCAGCCGTTTCGGAGGAGTATGGTTACTAACATTGTGACACAAGAATTTTATATATAAGATATTATTTTATTTTTCATTCTTAATGCATTTCTCCGTAACTTTAATTTTACATCAAGTGCCATGCAGTCAAGACGAATCAAAAAGTTGTCTTGTGGCACTTTGATGGTTCACCAGAATATAGAGCTTCTCGAATAAATCAGTTTTTAGTAGGTACAAACACAAAAATCTAGAGAAATTCTCTAGAATTGCCTATTCATAGGAGTTGCCTCTTAAATATCATCCAAACTCAAGTGATATCTGTTCAGCATTGCGGTATGGATCTTATCAAACACTTAACGAATTTGGACTCTATATATTAACCGAAATCCAAGATGCGAAACTGGGTCCCGGGCGCAACTATATAATATAAATCCAAAAGTAAACTAAACCGCAATTGGTATCTTGAACTCTACATATAATCATATCAATCAGTAAGGATGAATATAATTACTAAAGAAGTATTAAATCCAGACATTTCTTGAATGGTTGGAGCTTACTTACATCCTATAATTAAGTTAAGTTATGAGGAAAATGCATCCAAAAATTATTTACATATATAATTTTTTATTAGAAATTTTGGAGAAATTGATATTCTCAACTAGATTTTCGAGTTACCACCCGCCCGTGTAAAATATATGAGATCGAGTAGAATGAAACTACGTGACCCAATTTTTACAATTTTTGAATCCCTCGGTGACCAACCGTAGTAAATGCGAGTCACGTAATTTACGATCCCTAAAATAGGGTTTAAACTTACAAATGACTGATGATTGATTACATGACTATTAAACAGGCACCTATACCAAAAGAGGATAACCCAATCTTTGTTGTAGGGCTTCGCTGGATAGAGGTGCCATTATGATATCTAGCCAGCTTAGGAAGGTCTGATGTTATATGACGAAGTCTTATCAATCTTATGGTTTTATAAACCCAATCTTGAACAGAATTAGGCCGGGCTTTTACCACTGACACAATAAAATTTTACAAATACATAATTCATTTTTTTATTTCATGAAATATATGCACCGGGTTCTTAGGCCAAGCTTAATAAAAATTAAATTTAAGTGCAACCACACCACAAAAAAAAATAATAATAAAAAAAATATTATTTAAAGGCGTTGCCAACGCCGTAACAGCACAAAAAGCCGCAAAAGCAGCGGCAGCATCTGCCTCATGAGGCAACTTGGAAACTTTGAAGGCGCATCTGCTATGCGCGGCTTTGGGGTCCATTATCTCCAGTCTTGATAATGATCAACCGTTGGACGCTGCCGCCTTTGCCTTTTAATTAAACGCTCAAGCCGCACACACATTACAGCAACACACACACACACACATACACTCAGAGTGTGGCACAACAATCGTGTGGCGGCTGCCCCTTTTGACGCTTTTCTTTTCTGCTTTTTTTTTATGAAATGTTTTTTTCTTTTTTGTGCTTGTTGCCGCTTTGCTGCATGCAACATAATGTCATGCAGTCATTCATGCCGCCATCGTCATTGCTTCATTATCCATGCGCATATCACTCAACGGACACGCAGCGAGAAGAACAAACGTCACCGAGACAACGAACCGTTCGTTGGGTCATCCATCCAACTACACAGCATCTCATCCGATCCCATCCCTTCCCATCCCATACCAAACCATCCCATGCATATAACCAATCCATCTGTCTGTCTATGACGCTGCTTTAGCCAAACTCGAAAATCAATTTTGTGCTGCGTTTTATGTGTGTTAAAATGTTAAAAGTTTTTCTTTGTAGCTACAAATATCTTTTCTCATTTTATTATTATTTTCAAAGCACCAAAGAAACCAGCCAAAAAAAAAACGTCGAAAAATTTTAATTTCTTATACGTTAAAAATTGATTTGCTGTGCAATGGCGGCAAGGCGAACCCAACGTAAATACAAAGGCAACGCTTATTTTCAATGCTTCAAGCTTTTTTTTTTTATTTTGTTCAGTTTTTTCGTCAATTTTTTTTTAAATATGACGGAAACAGTGGCGTAGCTCGGGGGATCGTAAAAATATTAAGCAGAGGATGCTAATGGTAAGAGCTGAAAACGTTTTTTGCTTTTGAGACAGCAAACTGGACTGGAACCTAAATACAGAAGATCGATACTTGTAAGAAAACATTTGGACTTAAATGGGGCATGTCTCCAAACATTTTTCACTCGATATGGTGGCCTACCTTAGATAAGGGGACGAACCTTAAAAAGTTAAGTAGAGTTCAGCAAACCGCCGAACTTACCATTAGTGGCACCAAACGAAGTACTAAATGCTATTCTAAACCTCCTACCACTGCACAAGGTGGGGAAACAACAAGCCATTCTATCAGCTTTACGCATGAGAGAGGCGAAAAAATGGAATGACCAAGATTTTGGTCATGCAAAGATTCTTAAGGGTAACCCACTTATCCCCAAAAGCACAGACTACTGCTACCGCAGGAACATTTTACAACTAAATTCAGAGCATTTATTCCAACCAGGGAGGAGTGGAATACAGGTGTACCAGGCCCAGCGGCCTCGATAAAGATATACACGGACTGTTCCAAGCTAGTCGAACGTGTAGGCGGAGGCGTCTACGTTGAGGATTTCAACATTAGAACTGCTTTTCGACTCCCGGACCACTGCAGTGTTTTTCAGGCAGAGGTCACTGCAATCCGGAAGTCTTTAATAACAATAAGAAACTTACAAGTTCAAAATAAGAACATTTGTATCTACTCGCACAGCCAAGCGGCTATTAACTCCCTAGTTTCGATGACTTCGTGTATAAAGTCAGTGAATAACTGCCGCTTGTCTCTAGGTGAGATGGCTGAGTAGTTTTCAATTCACCTCATATGGGTCCCAGGACATAAGGACTTCGAGGGGAATTGTATTGCGAATGAACTGGCTAGACAAGGAACTACCATCTAGTTTAATTTTTGTCATCATTTGACAACAACAAAATTTGTTTTCATACATATTACATTAAAAAATTTTTCCGAAGTAATTTGGTGCGTAGAATCCGAATCCGGCGTCAGAACTGGCCCATCACGTCAGGATTTTGAGATATTTGAGGTTATGTTATTTTTTGGGTACAGTTGGGCCAGTTCTGACGCCGGATTCGGATTCTACGCACCAAATTACTTCGGAAATGACTCTTGGCTTTCCAACAACTGAACCATGTTGACCTGTGTTATTCATCTAAAACTTTTATTTTTTTTCAAGGTCGTCTGAAACACTGGTTTGGAAGCTATATAATTAAACCCCGATATCAAAAAAATAAAATGTGAAAGTTTGGTTACTCTAGCTCTTACCATCTCGGCGTTCAAATGGACAGACGGACATGGATATATCGACTTCTCTATTCACCCTGATTATATTTTAGGTAACTGGGGTGTCTCTTGCGACTCCTTCTATAGGTTACATACATTTTCGGCTTGCACAAACTTAATATACCCTTTGTACTATACGGTAGAGGGTATACAAATTACGTACATATAAAGAACATCATCTTTAAAATCATCTCAAACCCTTTTCAACTTTAACGCACGCCTGTGTCGTTTAATGTAAAATTTAAAAAATACAATTTGTTCCTCTATGCTAAGTTTCAACATTGGGCAGCATTAATGACTTTTGTGGCGTTTTTTTTTCCTAAAATTCGAACTTCATATCAAAGGCAAGCCCAGACTAAGCCAAATACAGAATGCGCTTATTGTGCTGTAGCCTTAAGATACTTTTTTTAATGCCTTAGCGAAGCTTTAACTAATTTAAATTGATTCTTTTCTCTTAATTTTAATGTGCAACCGCAAGCGGCGCCACTTTTTAATGGCCAGAATTTAAAGCGATTAAGTCTGCGGCTAATTACTTGGGTAGCTAATAGCCTAATATCGATCGGATGCCAGAGGTGTAAACGGGTATCCCTACAATCTATGAACTTTCCATTGATTAATTATCCGCTGAAACAGTCGGTATTAGCTTCATTACAACTATATGCATATAACTTTATGTGTCATGCTGTTGCATGCGAGTTGCCTGCATCCTGATGCCGGCGCGTTTTCCGTGTGGGTGTATCTGTCGGATTGTGTATGTTTTGCTTGTACCCTTTGGCATATGGCTGCAGTTTTTGTGATTTATAACATTGTTTACATGGCATGCCAGCAATTTGATTTACTAGCCATGCCCCACGTTTCCAAGCTGAAGCTATATAGTCATAGTCGTATCCATTTGATTGTCATAACTCATACGCCACGTTGTACCGTCAAACGCATGCGCGCCGCAGCAATAATTAATGCTATGTTGGCACTGGACCGCACTGTATTGGCCGATCTGTGCCAAAACAAAATTTTTGTCACATATGAATGCATTTGGTGTGAACGCCTTATAGACTATATAGCAGTACGCCATTGTGAACAAAATAGCTCATTCACCAGTTCATGAACAATTTCTGTAGTTGGAAGAGTGTAGTATAAAAAGGAACGCGTGAGCTTTACTATTACGTTAAAAATAAATAAAGAAGTTCCGGCCCCTCCGTGAATCACAAATATTCAATTCGAGACCTTTACCAAAGAAGCATATTTTAGGCAAGGAAAACCATTAAAACCTTATTTTATGCTATAAATCCCAAATTTCTCAGAGGATTTTTAGAATGGTATGGTATTTTTTGACTTACTACTTAGAGAAGAAATGTAATCCAGTCGAGGTGGTGCTCGATAATATAACACCCTGTACCTTTTTTGTCAATAAAAAATTGTATTCCTGCAAAATCCTTTTAAGAACTTTAAAATTGGAATATTTCTTTTGTTCAAAATGGTATTTATGTTTATAAGTTCCGTAAATTTGTACCGATTTTAATGAAAATCGAAAGTTACGTGGAAGTACCTATTTAAAAGTAAGGTGAGTTTGAAGTTGATAAATCATTATAGTAGTAAATCATTAGAGCCGCATGAATTTGTCAAAAATTGTGATTTTAGGTAACTTATTACCATAATTTCAAGGGGAGGTGAAATTTGTACATTTTGACTATAACTTTGGTTCTATTTGTCCGATTGTTTATTTTTGACATACGGATACATGACGCTTCGCTCTATCAAATTCTAAATCAATACATTAAGCAGTAAGGAAATCAACCGTGAAAATCTACTGCAGGGAAACGGGGGAATATATTGAAATGATTCAACAAACTTCAGCTTCTCAGGAAATACGCGCGTCAGGTGGTAAAGTTTCGTATCTCTATAAGACACTATAGGAGACTAACATATAAGTCTCAGAGATCAAGGTGATCGGACGGACCGACGGACATGGCTCAATCGCTACCCGAGTGAATGATAAGCATTTTGGTATAAAGGACTTGGGGTCTGCCACGCCTCCTTCTGTAAATTACATACATAAATCTACTACTACAAATTCTGGACTACTAAGTGAAGCATAGAGCCTCAAATTGGTTACATTCATCATGTTGTCGTTATAGCTTGAAATTAGCACCTCCAATTCCTCTGTGCTGGCTGCCGTAGCAGGGGGATTGACCAATAATTGTTGGGTACCCCTTGGAGTCATGTTTCCATTATTGTTAAGTTCCATGTTATTCTGACATTTTTTTTGAGAATCAATAAGTAATGGGTTCAAAGATTCTTTAGTAAGAAGCCGCCCCTGATATGGGGAAACAGACGCTTATCTGATGGCAATTTGTTCTTAGCTTCAGGACTCTTCCTCGTCCTTACCGGCATAGGTGGCCCTACCAATAGCTATGCTACCGCCGGCATATCTCTGAGATTCATCGCCCCTAAATAGCCCTCCCACCACGACAAGGTGGCAATCCCCAAGAAGGTGCACAAATCTAGTATACCCTTTGTACCTACAGGTACAGGGTATAATTATCTTTTAAGTAGCTTGTTTTGGTGATAGAAAGCCAACATGTCCACATTTCTAGGTTTCAGTCGATTCCTTCTGTCCAAATCTAAAGGGATTTGATTTAAATAGATATCCTTAACTATCATACTGGCACACCTAATACACTATGCTTACACTGAACTGTGCCAGTGTGACGTTCCGTTCCACAATACCGTGACGCACGTGTAAACCCAGCATAACTCTTATGTTGCAGCCAATGATGTAGTTTTTGATGACGATGATGATGTATGCTTGATTAGCCGTCTGGCCAGCTGTAAGGCACCGCTCACAAAACCCACTAGTTTTATGCTCATTGCAGACAAAAAAAAAAGAAAAAAACGCCGCCTCCGGCCGTCGGCTACGTTTGATGTGCCGCCACCATTATGGTACATGGTGGTTGGCATCGCCCAGGACCGTTGGCTAGCAAAATGTCAGCAACGCCACCCGTGCGAAAATTACTGGCGGTCTTATCAACTTCAGCTGTTCAAAAGCTTTTGCGCTCGGTCAAATCAATTTGAAGCGGTCTGGACAGACAACAAACAACCAGGGACGGCACCACACCACACTACACCACACACATTGCGCATGCGCAGCGATCGTCCAAAGAGTCCGCGCGTCGTCGAGTGGCTGACTAAATGACTGACTGACTGACACATAGAGGGCGCTCACTCTCAGCTGTTGTCGGCAAGTTTTACTTTGTACTTTGCCGTCGTCATCAGCATCATCATCATCATCATCATTGGCAACAACAACATTTAAGTTTTTCATGTTTACCTCAGACCTGTTAAAAGGAGCATATCAGCTATATGATCAAGTTGGCACAAAAGAAATCTAAATCTAATTTTTAAATCATCTTGTTACCTTACCCCTATCCCTTAGAAGAATTTCTCGGTTAACATCTGGCCGATGAAAATTTCAAAAGATATAAATGAAAAAAAAAATTGTTTCTTGTTTAGACATTTTTTTTTAAACCTGTTTGTCTATGTATAGACTATTCATGTTACGTTGTGGGATACCCCCAAAGATCCACTGACAGTTTAGTGTATACCTTCGTGTTTTTTTTACCCATACTTATACCCAAGTTCTATCAAATTCCGATGGAAATTTCGGGAGATGTAGCCAACAAAATTACCAAACTAAAAACATTTGGCCAATGTTAGAAGATCCTTTAAACAAGTATTTTTTAAGTTCCAGACTAAGATATCACAATTATCTCAGTCTTTTTGAGTATTCCAATCACTTGAGGATGGATAATATTTTTTTAATGCATTAAAACATTTTTTTTTAAAACCATTCTATTTATAGACTATTATTTATGCAGTAACCTACTTATCTCAAGGGCGGTATTGATCATCATCAGTATCATCTGAGTTGAGGATCTTTTATCAATTGTGCTTGGACTTAATCATATAATTCTGATGATGTGATGTTCTTAATATCAATTACTTAAATTTTCATTAAATTCTTGATCTTTATACATAAGTTATTTTAACAAGTGGAGGAATAATTCCGAAAATGCTTTTTCCCGAAATGGGCCACTATCATGTTTTATAACGCATTTTCAAGAAGGTAGAAAGAACACTTTTTTATTTTTACGGATAATTTTAGAGACAGGCTGGTATGTCTGAAATTGCTGGGGATATTTATTATTGTCAGAAAAAAAAATTAATTTTAAAGTTTAAGGTTTAATCCAGGGGCGGATCCAGGATTTTGGTAAGGGGGGTCCAGAGAAATCTGTCCAGAGAAATCCATCTTTTATAATTGTGATTGTGTGTGTGGATCCGCCACTGGCTTAATCATATTTAAAACAAATACAGTCACATATTAATGCTTAAATTTCATTTCAGTTCAAAGATAGAGTATCCAAACTTCGCCCGTCAAACAATTTTGTTATGGTATATTTAATATTTTTTTGCGCGCATGGCTTTATTAAATTATTATTTACTTTTATTATAAAGTGAGCGGCAATGCTATAGAAGTCGGTGGTGACTGGGGGATTGGAAATGGGCGTATTGGCGGCGGTGGCGGGCGGCGGCATTTGCAACGCTTAATATGCCGCGCGCGGCAAATTGATGCGATATTTCAATTTTAGTCGCTCGGCGTTATTTCGCCTTTGATAAATACTTATTAGCAAGCAGAGCGGCGTCATCTTTGAGTTGGATTTCTTTTAATTTTGTTTTTAGCTTTGGCTTTTTCTTTCTACAATATATAGTATGAGTATGAGATGTATTTTGTTAAGTGTTGTGTCTACACTTGAACTTCAAAGCATTTGGCAACCCTTTGCTAATAAAAATAAAAACAGACAGTTGGTTGCTGCTTGGTCGGCAAAACTTCAAAGAGTTTTTTTTTTTTTTGTTTTGTATCTCGTTCTGTGAACCGTGGGTGGGTCGTTTGGTCCGTCGGTCGGTTGGTCGCTCGCATAAACAAAACCAAATTGAAATGCTTGGAGAAAGATTTACTTTTTCATGGTACTACTATACTATATAAATACTTGTATATATTTGGCTGCTTTTTGTATTGTAGCTTTTGTTTTTGTTGCAGCTACTTAAGTTGTGCTGGAGCCTCACCCGGTCATAAAGCTTGACATTTTTGTTGTTTTTTTTTTAATTGTTTTCAACCCACACAATGGAAAACCCAGCTGTTCGACAATGCCCCCGACCACACCCAATTCAGGCCTCAGCTGAATTGCGTCGGTCACATGAAAAAGACATCAAAGCCAATCTTGACAACGTGTGTATGCCTGTTATCTGCATCTAGCACACTCAACCAACCAACTTGCAACTACCAACAGGCAACAACCGGCAGCGATTGTGGCACAGTCCATGCAAAAACTCACACAGGAAGTGCTGCAGCCAGTTGGTTGCTCCTTGTGGATACATTTCCTGCTGCTGCTCTTCCTGCTCTTGATGTGCTTCTTGTTGAACTCTCTGAATGCACTTTAAAGATACACAAATTCGGCGTAGCAACAAAAGAAAATTCGGTTATATAGCTATAGAAACATGACATGGAAATTGGATTAAAATGCAACACACATCATGTCCAATTGTAGATTTAGTTTGCATATGATAGTGTCCTTAAGCTTTTACCTGTACCGGGCCAACAATTTCTGGTGCTTACTATTTTGGCAGAAGATTTAAGTTTTTTTTTTACTTGGTTTAATTAATTTCGGACTGTAAACAATTTTTAGCCTATTATTCTCGTTCAAATTGGTAACGAGATAGTTGTCATTGGTTTACATGTTTGATTTATTTTGAAATACAGTTGTTGATGATTTTATAAAAAACTAGGAGTTCACTTTAAAACAAAAAATAAGGTTACGACCAATTACAATATAAATTATCGAGAATCCGAACGGAGATACATATTTTACCATATAGCCAAACGAAGCTTAAAAGTTCAATCCTTTAATGTGAATAACTCCAAGATTTCCCCGAAATAATCGTCAACTTGTCAGCTTGGGGCTAGTTTATTAATCTCCCAGGAGATAAGGCCAAGATTAATGCAATCTGGCAAGCGGCTACACTTTTGACACCCACGACCATTTAATAATACCCTCTTGGTTACAGAGGCGCTCCGGTGTCATTGGTAATGGAATGGCGGATGAGTGGGCCAAGAAAAATTTAGCATTGCCATTGTAAATTAAGGGGATATCCACAGCTCAAAGAATGGGACTATGTCCTATTGCTTTCTGTCGTAAATTTGAACTCCTTCGCTTTCACAAAAACATGACCAGGATGGCCGTAAGAGTTGTAACGGTGCACTGCACCTCAGGCCAAATGGTTGAAAGGTTGTACGTTCCCCGTTACGGTTTCTGACGCAGCTGCGGGGACCTGCTAAGTAGATGCCCACACTTCTTAGAAGTGCTGATGCGATGCGAAGATCAGTGGCGTCTGGCAAATGTGCCTATAGCGGATCTGGCTGATTTTGTCGAATCCGCAAAATGGTTCTGTAATAAGAGAGACTTAGCTGACTAAAAGTGACGAATAGTTTTTAATCCTCCTCAATCTCTCCCCACCTTTTTATATTCCTTTTCTTTTTTCACACAGTAGACCTCATGGCGTCTGGGTGATCTAAGTCTAAGTTACTGACCGAGCAGGCTATTCAACTTTACTTAATATATTCATTATCTTTTAAAATGATTTCCGTAGGTGCCCGCCCGACAAAAGGTTTTCATTTATTCACTGGATATCATATCAATATCATTAGAGTCTGCAGCTGAGTCCAACTTGCCAATAATTTGCGAGCATCTTCCCCACATTTAACCATAGACTTGATAGCAAGAGATATAAGGCGTCCATTATCTGAAATAACAAGGTCTAAATAAGAAAATTGACTTAGCACATTTATTATATTTATTAATTTAAATATATTACACTTCAGAAACTAGAGCCCTAGCAACAATGGCCTACGAAGCTATTTCCTTAAAAATGTAAAGAAACATATTTTAATGAACCTAATCGAAATTAAGTTATTATAGGAAAATCCACTTTCTAATTTTTGACATAGCAACTTAAGAATTTACATCATGTCTTTTTTACGCATTTTTTGGGGGCTTTTTTTAGAACTTATCTATTTTTTACATCTGTAATATTAGACTGACTTAAGCTGCTTTCACAATTTGGGAAAATATCCCCGTGCCTTAAGATACTGAATTTCCTATGATCTCTTGCCAAAGATCATTGCATAAAAAACCGTTTAAAAAAATGGTTATTAAGACTAAAAATTTAATTCCATGTTACCTTAATACGGATGTATAATCTCTTGCTCGAAATTTCTTAGAAATCAAAAAAAAACTTGCTATAAATGCTCAATCAATCAGCTGGTTGATTATTTCTTAGTTGGGGAATAATCCTATTAATTAAATTTCGGTACCAAAAATTTCTAAATTCAAATCTTTTGCATTGGCATTACAAAAAATGGCGGACGTAAAGTCGGGCGCGGACGACTTTAGGATACCCTGTACCACTAGCTTGTAATAAAGTCCGATTTCTTCACAAAAAACCAAATACAGAAGAATTTTTAAGCAAAATTTTTTTTTGACCGATCGTTCCTATGGGAGCTATATGATATAGTCAGCCGATTTCAATAAAATTTGACACAGTACTTAAATACCTTAAAACAGATATGAATGCCAAATTTATTTCAAATATCTTTACAAACAAACAAAACACATCGAATTTTGTATAAAAAACGTGTTTTTGGACCGATTGGTCCTATGGGAGCTATATGATCTAGTCAAACGATTTGGATTAAATTTGGTACAGTGCTTAGGAACTATAAAACACTCACGAATGTCAAATTTGGTCCCAATATCTTAACAAACAAACGAAACACAGCAAATTTTGTTAAAAAATCGATTTTTTGGAAGATCGGACCTATGGGAGCTATATGATATAGTCAACCGATTTTGTTCAAATTTGGCACATTGCTTAAATGGTCTAAAAAATTTCCAAACGCCAAATCTGGTTAGGATATCTTTATTAAACAACGAAATATAGCGAATTTTTCTTTAAAAAAGTTATTTTGGCCGATCGGTCCTATGGGAGCTATATGATATAGTCAACCGATTTCGATCAAATTTGGTACAGTGATTGGGAACTATAAAAACTTTCGAATACCAAATTTCGTTACGATATCTTCATAAACAAATAAATTATTCATCTAAAACGCTTTTTTTTGTCGAGGTCGTCTCAAACACCCCCATGGGAGCTATATAATTTATCCCCGATATCAAAAAAATAAAATAAACTTGCCTCCTATGGAATAATATGGGATCTAATGTGAAAGTTTGGTAACTCTAGCTCTTACCATCTCTGAGATCTAGGCGTTCACACGGACGGACAGACGGACAGACGGACAGACGGACATGGGTATATCGACTTCTCTATTCACCCTGATCATATATTAGGTAACTTTGGGGTGTCTCCGACGTCTCCTTCTATATGTTACATACATTTTCGGCTTGCACAAACTTAATATACCCTTGGACCATACGGTACAGGGTATAAAAATCTATATACTAGATTTCAAAAGGTTCTGTATAAATTAACTAAAGTTTGAAGGCAAAGCCTCGCTGTAGCATGGAACCTCCATGAAGTTGGCGGAAACAAGCCCAATATAAGCAAAAACAAAAATGGCATACGTTAAAGTCGGGTGCAGACGACTTTTTGATATCCTGTACCACCAAATTGCAACCAAATCCGATATATTGCTTACGAACTCCTAAAGATATATCTTTGCCAGGCAACCGATTTAGATCAAATTGAGTACAGCGCTTGGGAAGTATAAAAATTTCCGAAATACCATATTTGGTATAAACTTATTGATATTTACAAAAACACACGAATTATTTATTTAAAGCTTTTAATTTTTTGAGGGCCTCTGAAATAGCCCTATTGGAGCCCTATTAGAGGCCCGATATCAACAAAAATATAAAATAAACTTTTCTCCCGTAGAAGAATAACGAATCCAATCCGAAAGTTTGGTTTTGGGAATATTGACTTCTCTAGCCCCCCTGACCAAAATCGATTTAAGAACAAGATTCCGTTTCGTTTGCTTGTAAAGATATTAAAATCAAATTTTGTATTCGTAAGTTATTTATAGTTTTTAAGAACTGTACCAAATTTAATCAAAATCAATTGACTATATCATATAGTTCCCATAAGACCGATCGGCCACAGTAACTTTTTTAAAGAAAACTTCGCTATATTTCGTTTTTTAATAAAGATATCGTAACCAGATTTGGCATTTGGAAATTGTTTATAGCACTTAAACAATGTGCCAAATTTGAACAAAATCGGTTGACTATATCATATAGCTCCCATAGGTCCTATCTTCCAAAAAATCGATTTTTTAACAAAATTTGTTGTGTTTCGTTTGTTTGTTAAGATATTGGGACCAAATTTAACATTCGTGAGAATTTTATAGTTCCTAAGCACTGTACTAAATTTAATCCAAATCGTTTGACTAGATCATATAGCTCCCATAGGACCAATCGGTCCAAAAACACGTTTTTATACAAAATTCGATGTGTTTTGTTTGTTTGTAAAGATATTTGAAATAAATTTGGCATTCATATCTTTTTAAGGTATTTAAGCACTGTGTCAAATTTTATTGAAATCGGCTAACTATATCATATAGCACCCATAGGAACGATCGGTCAAAAAAAAATGTTTGCTTCAAAATTCTTCTGTTTTTGGTTTTTTGTGAAGAAATCGGACTTTATTGCAAGCTAGTGGTACAGGGTATCCTAAAGTCGTCCGCGCCCGACTTTACGTACGCCATTTTTTATTATATATTCGTTTCTTCGATATCTTCGACAATTTCATTATTTTAAATAGTTCTGGATTCAGCTGGCGAAATTTGCTTATATGTATAAATCTACTTTCACGACGAACTTCGCCACCTCGCAAACTTTTCTGTACTTGCATTTTTTGATTTTCCTACAAATATCCTTTTCCATGCTTCTTTAAGCGAAGGTTGCATTTTTAATCTGAAATATAAAATTTCTTTCTTTTTGGTTTATAAAGAAACTTCGATTCATGAGATTTGGTGCCAGCCAGCATAACCAGTCAGTTGGACTTTTCTCTTTATGAAAATTTCTTTCTGGCTAATTATGAATTCCGCAACATGGCTGGATAGTGTTTTCCCACTCTATAGATGTTCGCTGTTTTTAATTTACATTCCTAACATCTTGTATTAGGGCATTTAACATTCCCTAACCCTCCTTAGATGAACATCCACCTATTTTTTGGGTCTCCATTGTTGGCTGTAACAGCTGCCGGGACTCTTTTTTTTTTTTGTGCCTGCTCTGAGAATTTGTTTTGCTATGCAAATTTTGTTGTTGTTTTCGTTTTTGAGTGTCGCTGGCGAAATCTCGGGCTTCTCAATACAATCGATAATGCAAATCAAAGACCGACCGCAAAAAGACTAGAGCAGCCTGGAAAAAAAAAAAAGGTGGCCGTACTTGGGAATGAGTGTATGAGGGAGGAGGGCTGGCGAGTTTCGTATATTTCCATTACATTAAATTTAATTTACAAATTATGAATTTTAAATTGAAACCCAGTTGAGCTGCTGCTCCTGGCAAACTCTCCATGCATGCGCCATTAGAAGCAGAGTCAAATGAAATGCAGTCAGTTGGTCCTTTGGTCCTGTTGCCTTTTGCCAGAAAGTTTGTCCTGGCTGCTGGCTGCTGGCATCTGCCTGCTGGTTACTGTTTGCTGCTTTACTGGTTCTGGTTGCCATGTTGCGTAACTCAAAAGTAATTAAATTGGATGAGAGTGGAAAATGCACACAGAGCTGGAGGTACACGGACATATACACATATAGTATATGTGTATACGTATAGTACATACTATATACTTGTACATATAATGTGCACATGTGTTTTTGTGGGCGTTGACTGTGCCCCCTGATGCAGTCAAGTGTTGCAAAAACAAAAAGTCATACAAAGCCGTGACAACAACAAAAAGACACAACAGGCATGGGACATCTGGATCTGGAATGGTAGATTTGGCATCAAGTGCGGCAAGTTATGATGATTGTTGATTTAAAGTTTTTGGGTTTTGGTTTTAGTTGTAGTTGTAGTTGTCGTTGTCCTTGTCTTTGTAATTGTAGTTACACTCGGGATAGAGTCACACCCCCCATGCACTTTATTAAACTTCAAAGAGCGACCATGCCGCATATGCTGTCAATGGTACCTTTGATGCGCTATCTCTGCCGCTCCTTGCTGGTTGCATGCGTCACCAGCTGCTGACAGCCGCGCTAATGGCCTTTCGATCTGCGTTTTTTTCTTTCCCCCAGGTTCCCAGCTGTAATCCGAGCCCTTTGGTATGTCAAAATTCTTTCACTGCGGTTGCCAGAGTGCTCCGCTCTGCTCTGCTCAACCCTGTCAATGTCAAGCCTTGTCTTGATACGCCCTGCAGTTTGTGCTCATATTTGTGGTTGACTTTGTAGCTGTCATGCGTATGGCTGCTTTATGCCACTAAACTAGCGATTCAGCTTGGCTTACTCCTTTTGACCATTGCGACAACTGCGGTTTGATCGGATTGCATGGGAATTATAATTATGAAAGGAACTGCATGAATTGATTTGAATTCTTGTCTGCTAGAAACAATTGATACATGTATACAGTTTCATTCTCCGACAGGAATGTTCGCTAAAGACTAAGTTGAGATGGTTTTTCTTTAGTATGATATCTTTAAAATGAATTTTGTATTAAATAGAACCATCCATGTGCGTACACAGGGGGCAGCAGTACCTCAGATTTATATTTCTTTATTTTCATATTAAACATCGCAATCCGGCAAAGATATCAATCGATAACTCTTAGAAACATCGCAGGCGCTCCTTGGTATGTAAGCAACCAAGAAATACACAAAGACTTGAAGGTTCCTTACGTCAATGATGAAATAAGCAAAACATCGCGAAAATATTTAGAGAGACTTTCAAACCATGAAAACTCGCTGGCTATGAACCTACTAGACATTAGACGTCTGAACAGATTTCATATTCTGGACCTTCCAGATCGATTTGTATAATAATGTATGACAATCTTTTGCAAATAGTTTTGTTGTGTATTGATTGGACTCAGTGGAGCAAAATATTAATAGTAATAGTATAAGACATAAAGTTAATACGAAAACTTTAGGGAAATTCTTATGTGATTTAATGCAAATTTTGAAAACCAAAAATAAAAAGATTTGTTCATTAATAGTGCAGATGCTCTCTGTAACGAAGGAATCCTGAAAAAAATATTGATCTCTGAAAAAGCTGCGGGAATTCATATGCAATGCAAGTACTGCAGGGAATGTATGATCGACTAATCTAAAATATTTTTCGAAAATGTTTGTAACTAATTTTTAGTAACAACCTTACCTTGTTAGGTATCTTCATACGAGTAAAAGAACTAAGGATTAGCATCGAATGCGGCAAAGGTGTTTCTTTGAGGAGGAAACCTTTTTCAAGCATATATTTCTAAAGTACCATATTCGGGACAGAAACATTTTTCGAAAGTTCAAAATGGATCCGCAACCCCAGGCGACAGTACAACGATATGAATTTGGAATCTACTAGATTTACATGCAAATGAAACTCAAAAGCTTAGCTCTCATTAAAGATTTACCGGGTATCGGTATTTATTTAATGCGTTTTACAGAAGATGCGGTTATATCCCACGTTGTTCATGACTTTGGTTTGAGGGACTCTGTAGCTTATTCATGAAATATATCAAATTTCCAATGCCTAACCAAAAATATGCAAAAAGCAACAATAAAAAAGCAACGGACGTTAAAGTGCAGAGCAGACGACTTTGGGATACCCTATACAAAACAAAAAAAATTTGTTAATTGATTTGGATCAAATTCTGCGTATTGTTTAGATTTCCCAAAAAATTTAGGATATCCGAATTCGGTTGCTATATTTCAAAAAAAAAAAAAAAAAATACAAAAATAGTTTTTGTTTGACTAATCGGTGCTTTGAGAGCTATATGGTACAGTCTACCGATTAGTGAAGAATGGGCATTGACACTTATGTACCTATGTTGGTTGATGATCTCAATGGTGTCAAAACGCTTACCTCTTAATGGCAATTTTAGTTTGGGGAGCAGGAAAAAGTCACACGGTGAATACGGAGCCTGAACGACCACATTCGTTGAGAAAAAAAAATTCTACGTTTTTGGCACGAGTCGGGCCGCGACGCGTTTCATGCCCAAAACTTCAACCAAAATGTGTTCGGCTGATCCATATAAGATGCCAAGATCTGAAACAATCTCACGAATACCGACACTACGATTTTCGAGCACAATTTTCTTCACTGCATCGACGTTTTTCTCGGTATTTGATGTTGAAGGACGATCGGAACGAGGCAAATCAGCGTCGTCTTCACGACCCTCTCTGAACAATTTGTACCACTCGTATGCCTGTGTTTTGGACATACTGTCCTCAGTGAAGGCCTTTTGCAACATCTTAAGCGAATCGGCACACGAAAATTCACTCGCAACACAAAATTTCAAACAAATTCGTTGATACACGTTTTTGTCCATTGCAAAAATCGAAGAGAGTCCTTTTTTCGACTAACAACAACAGCTGCCAAACCAATACTAATAAGGCAATTGCGCTCAAATTATGACAAGATGTCAAAAACAGTCCTACCAACCTAATAAAAAAAAGAAATATACCGATTCATTTTGCGCGCGCCTTTAAATCGAAATTCCCAAAAACTTTTTGATCGGTATAGTATATAATGATTTTAGAATTAATGTGTTGTTTTACTCCTATATGTTAGAGAGTTCATGGGACTGTGGGCCCAGATTTTAAGATTTTGGGAAAAATTCTGTCATTTTCAAAATATTTTTTTTTGGTTTCATTTTTTAAAATGCAACTTTCAGATACAAAATGTAATTTTCGAGAATCGGAAGGGTTTTTTTTTTGATCAGATATGGAGTGATAATCGCGGCCCATTTTTATGAGTTAATGCAGACTTATTTCTTATAAAAAACTTAAACAAAATTTCATATTCATATCAAAAATAGTTTCCGCGTGAGAAGAGAATATACTGTTATTTGATATCATTTATTTCAACGAATTTTATTTGAAATTATGGAGTCGATTGAAAACTTTAAATGCATTTTCTGCAAAATGACGTTTCTTGAGTTATGACGTTCTTCTTGTAAGTAAGCGATATGATAAGAAAACCAAAAAGATCTTTAAAGCAACTCAAATGTATTCAAAACCAAAAAGTTTTTGAATCAATTTTTTCTCTGAAGTAATATTTATAAATAATAAAGTGAATAAAAAATTCGGTGCTAGACTTATCATGTTAGTTGCAGTTTTTTTCCAATAAATAATCGTGAATGCTTAAAAATACAAAATATCAACTTTGATTGCCTATAATTTAAAAATTAATTAATTAATAATTAATATTTTTATTTACACAGGATAAATGCAAATCATACTCATTGTTATTTGGTTCAAATTTTTACATTATTTTGGGAACCTTTAGGCAAAATCCGGAAACGCGGGCCCATAGTGCAGGGTAGCAAAACAAAGTGCTAGAAATCAGTTTTTTAGATGATAACCGGTTGTCATCTTGTTAAAACGGCCACTGTGGTGATTGATTTAATCTTTAATTATAGGAATAATCCATTACTTACTTTTAGATTTCAATTCCTTGCCATTTGCCAAAGTCTACGTTGACAGAGCCACTGATTGATCATTGATATTCCAATTTATGACCCAAAAATACTCAAAAATAAAAGGCTTATACGTCATGTACTCGTTTGTTAAGAGAAGCACCCTTCGGGTAAAGGGTATAAAAACTGGGCACAAAAGAATAAAGCGATGTGAAAAAGTCAAACGAAAATGCATAAACCATGACAACACACACATACACACAAGAAGAGAGAATGGGAGAGCGAGAGAGACACAGACACAGACACGGTGAACTGCATAATTACACTTTTATTAACATGCAACAAGAAGAAGCCAAGTGAAAGAAAGCAAAACAAATAATAAAAGGTAAAAAGTGCACCATGCAATTGGAATGCAGAGCCAAAGGCAACAACTGGCGCTGTCTCCCTTTCATTGTGTTTGTTAGCTTGTGTATCTGTGTGAGCATATGCCACAATAGTTGTGTTTGTGTGTGTATGGGTGTAAGTGTGTGCGTGCCTTGACTAGTGAATGCAAACAGGTGCCAAAGCCAAGCAAACATTCAGCCAGGTAACTCTAAAGGTACCACCCAACGCAACCCATTCGGTTTGGAGCAAACGCTGCGCTGTGCTGCATCCGCACGTCCTTAGAGACACTTCAGGCGCACTCACCTTAAATGAAGTGCACACGCCGCCATGCACATCAAAGCGTGCCGCCGGTGAGCAGCAAGTAAAGCGGCTAATTAGGGATGCGCCCATAATTAACTGTTTCAGTCTACCTATCTCCATTTTTAAGCCATTATCTCGAACTTAACCAAAATAGTTAATCACCGCATGGTTTTGGTTGCGATTGTTAGTGCTAGGTGAGGTTAATAAAGATGTTAGCATTTTATATCCCTTAAATAGGGAGGTAGTTGTCGAAGACCTTCCAAATGTAACTAAAGTAAGATCAAGGTGACTACAGAAATTGTTATTTCACGGAAACAAGTTTATTTTATTTTCTCGTTATTTAACAATATTGGTTGATTATATCATATAGTCCCATAGGACTAACTGATCAACAAACAAAAAATTATTTCAGGGCATGCATATGGACTTTTCGCAATTTACTCGTAAGAGCCTCTCTTGCAATGACAATAACAATTCAGCGCCAACTCACCTAGTTAATTCTATTAAAATAAACGTTTCCAATTTCAAGAAACATGCAAGAAGTTATTCAGCCCAAACGTTTGGAATGGGTTGGCCAAGTAAGTCAAAACGAAAAAATTACCACCAAATCGAAGACTCCCTTCTTGAGTTACACATTTCAGACATTTAGCACGACTATATTTTGTATTAGCAATTCGCTTTATAAACCATTTTCAATATTCACTATATATTATATTTATATTAGTATGGTTAGGGTTCCGAACCGAACATATATAATTGGAAATACGAAAACTAACTAAACTCCTATTAGAAGAACATAATAACCAAAGCGAACAAAATAAAAACTAAATTATTTAACGATTTGGGAAAAGTATAAAGACATCTTTGGTTTTTTTCTCTTAATTTCTTCTTTTGTAACCTACTAAAATTTTTGTGTCTTGTGTTTTTAATCACTAGTGGATTAATTTCAATGCTACCAAAATTTGAAGTTTTAATTATATACGTTGTTGCTTTCTTTGTTTTACAAAAAACACTAACGATCACAATAAGCAAACTCATTAATTACATAAGAACTTATTTAACAAACACATAAAATCACACTTAAATTGCTAGTTTCACAAGATATAGTATAGAGTAAAAAGATATTGCATTCGCCATGAGACAGACTATCATTAAAAACCTGCGTTTCGCTGCTTTTTAGTCGTGTGATGCTTGAGTTGGATACTCTGTTGTATTGACATAGAGCGGCGGCACGTGATCCACTACGGCAGCACGCGGCGGTGGTGTCAGATCCAGCGGCGTTGTTGACGTTGTCGACGGTGTTGCAGACGTAGTGGAGCTAAAGCTTGAGCAGCTGGAATGCGCCGAGAGTGAGTAAGCTGATCGTGAGCGACGCAGTGGCTCCGCAACAGCTGAATCTGTGTTGCCATTGCTATAACTGTGCATGCGCCCTATAATCTTAAGACTAGCGTGATAAGGTTGTTGCTGTGCCTGCGCCTGTGCCTCATTGTGATAGGACTTACGCAGTATCCAGCAAATGACCACAAATGGCACAGTGAGTATGCCACAAATGCCCAAAGCAATTATGGCCAAGACATCCAAACCTTCGGCACGCCAAAAGTTGAGTGTATTGGCATGGGACTTGAGATAGTCGGCACCATTCGAACGCAGCACCAATTCTATGTGCTGCAGCGCATTGGCAAGCACGGATGCATCTGTGCGCAGACGCTGCTGAAGCTCAGTCAAGCGCTGTATATAGCTGGTATTAAGCGTAAGCTGACGTATGCCATGCAGCAGCGCATCATATGCTATGGCATCATAGCTGACAGTATGGCTGACACCCTGCAGCTGTAATCGTTTGGCCACAACCTCCTGTTCAGGCAGTATGGGAATGGCAAGTATGGGCGTAAGGCCAGCAATAGACTCATAAACGCTAAGCAGACCACAAGAGCTGATGAAAACCTTGACGTGTTGATGAGCTGCAAGCAGAGTAAGTTATTAAATAAAAACAAGTTTCTCTACATTCCTTTACTAAAATAGCGGAATGCCATTTTAGGGTACTTGAGGTACACTCAACATGGCTTCCAGCTTACCCAAAATAGCTTCCTGTGGCCACCAACTGTTGATCATTATATGATCCGGCAGCGGATATGTAAACTGATCCGATTCCCATTTGAGCAGGAAGTGAAACTCCTTGAGATGAGAAAGTACATCAAAAAATATTGATATCTTTTCACTTGGCAGCTCGTCAATGCGCACATCGGCACCTAGGCTTACATAGATCACGCCACTTGTAGCGGACTCAATAAATTGAAGCAAATGCTAAAAAATGATTAACATATTAGGTAAGCTTCAAAAGACTATGAAATTAATAAGATATATTTTGGCGCAAATATTTACTTTTGGCAACTGCTGCTCCGGTTGTGATACTAAATGCACGCCTCCAATTTCAAGCATATTAGGTAAATAGGCGCGTGGATAGTGTAGCGCCGGATGTGAATTCAGCAAGGCTAGGCTAAGATTCTTGCTTAAATCCCTGTAAGGTGGCACTGTACGTGGAACAGCAGACTCGTGCACCAACAGTTCAAAGTGCTGCGAGTACACAGACTGCTGTGTAATAATGTGAAAAAAACTGTTGAGAAGATGATGATAATAATAATTATAAACATATAAAATATAGTAATTAGTTAGTAAATGTATAGCACATACTTGTAAGTGAGTCGCTCAAACAGAGTCATAAGAGTATTGGCAATGCGTTGTCTGGTATTCATGCGCTCTGTGTATGGCAGGAAATTGCTGGGATCTAAGGCAGCAGTCTGTGGATTTCCAAACATATTGTCAAGCCAAGAATTGGCGCCGGTGGGACTGATTGCAATGGTGGGAATGTCATAATAAAAGGCCAAACTGTGGAAAACGCAATATGAAATTAAATGAAGAATCCATCGTATGGCATACACTTAGACTTACCCCAGAAGCGCATCACTTAAAAATAAGTCCACAATGAGCAAATCAAAGCGCTCACCGCTTGTAAGCAACTTTTGCACTTGCGCATCTGACAAGAGCATGTCCACATTAGTGGTGCCGGCATATATGAGACGCGTAAAGCGTTCCATTACATTCTGTGCATGCATCTGTTCCGCCTCAAAGCTCATGCCCATGTCCTGCCAGTTTTCCATAAGACCTTCTATGCGAATTTCTCTTATGTGGGGCAGCTGCGCATCCAAGCCACTTTCCGCTGCATGTGGGCTGATTAAAGTGACCGAATGATTATGCTGACTAGACAATTGCTGCAGCAAACGGCGTCCAAATAAATAGTGCGATTTCCAAACACTAGGCAGCACAGCCAATATATTGGCGCCCCATGCACAGCTGCATACTAGCGCCACATACAAAACATGCAGCATCCTCATATTGAGTTCAATGCTCTGGAAGGAATCCTGTGGCTGCCAAGTTGCTTATCCGGTTTGGCAGCAGTGCACTCACTTATCCTCCTACGTCTTTTACCCGGAAACTGTTTTGCTAATATTATCTGCTGCGTGTGCATTCACTGCGGCTACAGCTTCGCTGCATTTTCGGTTTATTTTAATTTCACGAGCTTATAGTTATTACACAATTTGATTGGTAAACTGCTAATGATGAAGAAATTCGTAAATAACAACGAAAATTAATACAAAACGAGTAACGAAAGTGAAAAGAATAGCGAAACAACAACATCAATGCAAATAAGTTTGTATTGTGCGTGGTGAATGGCTAGCGGCGGTCAAATGCTTGCGCATGCCTGTGAATTTCATTTTTTCAACATATGGCAGCTTCCAGTTTTCTTAGCGCTAGGTGGCAACATGCATGGTTTTGCACGATTGCGCAGACGTAAACAAAAGCAAACAATTGCCAAAAAATGTGTTAAATTTAAATTTTGTTCGTTTTGTACATAGTCATGCGAACAAGAAAAGTGAATTAAATTAAAGCATGTGTTTATAAATGAAAGTGTTTCGTAAATTGTCCCTACTCGTTATGCTCGCTACACTTAGTCCTCCTCCCTGCCACCACCACCAACGTACAACATCAACAACATATACCAACAAAATTGTTTGAATTTATTGGCGCTGCGCCAAGAAAATCTAGCATTAAATCACAAGAGCTGGCAAAGAACGTAGACAACAGACAGACAGCGACTACACCTGTGCACAACTAAAGCAATAAGACCCTTACATCTCTAGCAGTGCTACTCGAGTGTTTTTTTTTTTTTTTTTGATAAGACGCCTCATAAGCGCGCAAAAACCGGCACAACTCGGTCATAACGAGTCGGACGGACAAGTGTGAAAAGCGAGTGCATAGCTTACGTAAGCGTTACAGCTAAAAACACCAAACGTTGCACTTCAAATCGGCCTCAAAATGCCACAAGATTTACGTAAGTATTATATATTTTAGAATGATGGAATGAATGGTTAATAATGTTTTATGTACAGAGCTCATAGATGTGGACAAGCCGCTGTTTGATTTGAGCAGCTTCATGGGTCGCTTTAAATACTATGCCTGGATGACCGATCCACGCACGGTGTTGCTGCCCAGCGAGCGTTTGCTGCAGGCAAAGGAAATGATGCAAAAGTATCGCGCTGGCGAGCAGCCCAAAGATGCTAAAGAAGTGCACTATAACATGAAGCTATACAGCTCTGCCTTTCATCCCGATTCCGGCGAACTGCAAAACTTTTGCGGACGCATGAGCTTTCAGGTATTTATTTAGTGTGTGTATGCAGCACAGCTGACATAATGACACAAGTCGCGTGATTTTCGCGTGGGCCGGCCGTTTATAACGCAGTTATAAATAGCCGGCACGTTTGTCACACACTGACGTCAATTGTTGTGTTGTCTGCCAAAAATAAAACGCCTTGATCGCGTCGAGAAACCTATTGATGTCATTGTATTAACGCTTTTAGGTGCCCGGCGGCATGCTCATCACTGGCGGCATGCTGGCCTTTTATCGCACTGTGCCCGCTGTAGTGCTTTGGCAATTTATCAATCAATCCTTTAATGCGGTCGTTAACTATACCAATCGAAATGCTAACTCTCCAACCAGTGTTACACAGCTGGGTGTGGCTTATGTATCTGCCACGACGTCGGCTTTGATTGCGGCCATCGGTTGCAAGAATTATTGGTCACGCAAGGCTACGCCGCTGTTCCAGCGTTTTGTGCCTTTTGCTGCTGTGGCAGCTGCCAATTGTGTTAACATTCCGCTTATGCGACAGAATGAGATTATACAAGGTATTGATGTTAAGAATGCAGATGGCGAAATTGTCGGCCATAGTCGTCTGGCTGCAGTCAAGGGCATTAGTGAGGTCGTTTTCTCGCGTATTATTATGGCAGCGCCTGGCATGCTGGTCTTGCCATTTATAATGCAACGCTTGGAAAAGTTTCCTGCCTATCAACGCATAAAATGGATAAATGCGCCGTTCCAGACGCTCATGGTGGGCTGTTTGTAAGTTTAACCCACAAATATGCTCAGCTTGTATATCTAACAACGATTTTTTTTTTAGCCTTTTCTTTATGGTGCCCACGGCTTGTGCCTTGTTCCCGCAGCAATGTAGCCTGAGCACCACAACCATGCGCACTTTTGAACCGGAACTCTATGAGGAAATGAAAAAGAACACAGCTGGTGTTGTGCCCAAGCACGTCTACTTTAACAAAGGCTTGTAAATACGACATGCGCTGAAAACTTAAGACAATAATGCAACTTGCTCTTTGGATTATGACCGTCAATTAGCATTTATAGCGTTTATCAAAAAAAGTGTAAAATTGTTCCTTGTGTCGTCTACATGTCGTGTATTAGTTGTTAAGTTTAAAGTATCTCATTATCTTTGTGCTGTCCAGATAGTTCTTTGTCTATACTCACATGTATGTATACTAATCCCTGTTTTATTGTATGTTTAATTATACTCTTGCAGCGAGTATACTAAGTATGATCTGATGTTAACGTTAAGAAATATAAACTAATTTTTGCAATATTTCGTTAAATCAAACAAAAAGCTCCCAAAATTATTATAAATATTGTCGTAAGCAAAAATCTTGATATAGATTGATTTAAAAATGCATGATGACTCGTTTTAAGAGAAAAGTTGTTAAAGCTTTAAAAATTCTTAATCGCAACAATTTAACTTTGTTGGTGAAAACATGATCAATTAGCATTCAAATAGTTCTAAGTTCAAAAATTGTTCAAAATGAATTTACCTTTATATGAATACTTTAGTTATAGGGCAGCCGAACCAATTAAATGATATTCGTATTTGTAAGTTTGCCATAAGCACAATTTAGAAAAGGTCTGCAAGAGTATAAAAACTTCGGCCAACCGAACTTAACTTTGATTTATGATGTTTATTAGAATTTGTTTGTTTTTACCAAGTCATAATGCTTAACTTAAATAAATGTTGTTGTTTTAACAATTGAAACTAAACTTGTATACGGGTTTTAAAAACAGTTTTATTAGGTTCTTGTATATGGTATATATGTATGTATGTATATAGTTATATATTGTATTCATTAGCAAACTTTGCGAATTTGTTGTATGGGCTTATTAACTGCTTCTACTCTTTTTTGTTTATTTGTAAAGTTTACAAAATGTGGAAAACACAACTAGCTTTTGGGCAAAGGGTATTAAGGAGCTCCTTTGTGCGTACTTTTTTTTTATATTTTCTTTTATTATTGTTATTTAGTTAATCTTATCGGGCATTTGTTAATTTTTGTGCTCAGCTCATGTACCGTAACATTTTGGACTTTTTTTTAAGGTACATACAACTTTTAATATATATATATATATTTTATTTATATCTTAAAAATTTTACATCTTGGCACAATTGCAACTTTACATGCGCCATTTTAGAATTCGTGAAATATTTGTGCTAAACATTTATGGGGAAAAATGCAACACGCAGATGTAATACAATATGTAAAATTTTGTTTTGTTTTTTTACTTAATACGTAATGCTCCATCAAATGCCGCAAATTCCCAAAAAGTTTTGAGGGAAATCTACAGCAGAAACTAACCAACAACAAGGCGCTGCCAGGCAGCTTTTCGTTTCTGTTTTGTTTTTAAAAAATTTTTTTTATTTATTATTCGTTTTGTGCCTTTACAAAATATTTGTAATTTGTCACAATAATATCAGCAAACATTTATTTATTTTTATATTTGACTTTTCAATGGAATTTAATTAAACATTGCAAAATGGTCGACACACAAATATAATTTTTTTTTCTTTTTCTTTATAATGATGCGCATTTGGCGTTCATTAATTGTAAAATATTAATCGTAGTTCATTTTTAAAACTTCAGTGAGTTTGTTTAAGTTTACTGGCTGAGGCATTCAACATTAAATAGCTTCAAATTACGAATTTTCGTAACTTTTTATAATAATTTTAAAAATTATTGCAGTAGTTTTCTGCGTTTGTGCTTTTTCTGCGTTTATTTTTTATTATCAACCTGAAAGCTCAGTAAAATCGTGGCTTTTTATTTTATGCAACTTATAAGCTAAGGTTTATAATCCTTATAAACAACAAAAAAAAACTACACGCATTCATAATTTTCAATAGCTATGCATAGCACTTAAGTAAGGAACTCAATCCGTTTAGCTGCCTTGAAACGAATTTCTTTAGATAACAAAAATAAGTTACTTCGTTTCGGGCTGGGTACGTCGATTATTCAACAGACCTTTTTTAATGCCCTTGCAGAGAATCGTTTTAAAGGTTTTCCCTTGGCACTTACCATTAGAGATTTTTTATAGAATAAATTTCTTATATGGTACAGGTTATTTTTGTTCAAATTTAAGTATTCTTTACGATTTTTGTTAAATATAATTTATTTCGTTGACGGCTTGGTTTTCAGTAAAAAAAATATTATCTTTTCGGCCACAGAATTACCTTAAATTTCTGAATCAATTTTAAAGCATTTCGTATGCCAAAAAAAAAATTATTTTTATCGAGTTTTGGCTTTTTTTCTAGTTAAATTATAACTTTGATAAAAGTTTCCAAGCTTTGCTTTTGACTCGAAGATGTCGAGAATGATTTACTCGCTGGCTCAAATTGGGCAAACGGTTTTAATGACAAACGATCGTATTATTTTGGTAATGTTATCGATTTGACTTTTTTTTAACAACTTAGTAAATTTTCATAGTTTACGAAGCGACTTATTCGTCGCTTTAGCTCTTGAATATACCATCGCGTTGTTACCGATCCATAAACCAAATCAATCTCAATATTCAATTTCCGTAATTTGGTCCAATCTGCTCAAAATTCTTTCGATTTTGTTTCAATTTTTATGGTTTTGCAATTAGAAAATCATTGCGCAAGGATTTTATTGTTCTGCAAGGGAATCTTCAATTTGGCAAGCCAAATTTACCAACTTTTCCTAATTTAATTCGAGACTTTTTCTCCGTTTATATACTGTACTTATGCTAATCCAAAACAGTTTCTTTTCATTATCCATTTACATGCTTTACCTGAAATGTTTACTTTGTTTTCATAAAATTTCTATTTAGCCCAAATAGCTCTTTTTAAAAATATTTTTTATATTTTTTTTACATTTTTTTTTTGCGCACAGCCTTTATTTTCGAAATTTTTTCTTTTTTTTTGGTTTATCGAATATATGTATTCATTTTATTTGTAAAACTGTTTTTCTTCATTTATAACTGACCTGATAAAGTTTTTGTACCAACATTGCCATCTTGTACCATCCATCTACTTTATATACAGCCCACCATAAAAACATAGTATATATTATGTACATGGTTTTCAGGTGTAGTATATCGCATCGCCCTAAGCTTAACAAGTATTAACTTGTCCGTTTTCTACTCATTATACAAATTTTAACGGTTTAAACATAGTTTTAGCTTTGTTTACTTTGTGCTTGTATTTAACTATGTAACTTATTAACAAGACAAAAAAAAAAGTTTCACTCGCAAACCGTTAATTAGGCGTGTTGGGACCTCTAGGCAACTCATCCATCCAAAGCTGCTGCCGCCCCTGGGCTTAAAAGCTTAGAAAAATAGCCAAACAAATTGGAGACTCTGACAACTAAGTCGCCTTCTAATGTTGGCAAGATATCTTTTGGTTACTTCTATTTGTATCTTTTGGCAAAGTATTTTTGCTACAATATATATTTTTTAAGTTCTTATTTTTGTTTTTTTAAATGCAATACATAAAAAACATTTGAAAAATTTGTTTTTGTGTGTTTAATAAGTTTTTTGTGTACTTTTTTTGTGGGTTTCACCAACTTCATTTCTTTCACATTACATTCATATGACTTGAATTGAAATATTTATATGTTATTTACTTGTAGTGGTTTTGTATATAACAATTTATATACATTTATAAAAATGTGCGTTTTTTTTTTACAAAACTATGCGCTTAAAATTGTTCAAAGTTTAGACTTTAAAAAATAACACGATTTTATTATTTTTAATTTTATTTTATGTATTTTAATATGCTGATTTCAGTGTATTTTATTATTTTCATTAAGACTGACTTGCTTAAGTGTTAAATACATTAAATACATAAGGTATGTATATATAACTTTAAATATAAATATATTTCATATATTTCTTGTTTAGTGAGTTTAATTTGTATTCATATTTAACGACTTCTAATATGGTTGCACAGAAAATGAATAAAATTAAATTTCATTAATCGTTTTCTTGAAGTTTTAAACAATTTTGTTATTATTTGCTTTAGGCAACGTTTAGAATATTTGAATTATTTTGTTTAAAACTTACATTAATTAACTAGAAATTAAATTTGTATTATATATATTTTATATGCTTCACATACATTTGAAGTGTGTGTGTGTGTGTGTGCGTGGGTTTGAACAACCAAACAAGTAGGATAAAAGTTTCGCCTGCCCCTTTTAAGTCGTATCATTCACCAGCTCCAGTTGTACCTCAATTTCATCCAGCTCCTGTTGCTCATACAGCTCCTGTTCCTCTTCAAGCTCATCTAGCTTAGCATCCACAGTGGCCGCCGCTGTGGCAAGCACTACCTCCACAACAGACACGGCCTCTGCTGTGGTTGTCGTCGATGTTGACGAACTGGTCGTCGATGCCGGCGACATATTATCCGCATTGGCTGTAATAAAAATGGGCGGCGACAATTCCTGACTACTTGGCGGCATTATAAAACTCTTTCCCACAAGCTGATCTCATTTAAGACCCGTATCCGACGATGGCGTCCATCGATCAAACTCAATGCCCGAGTCAGGAGAGACGCCCGTAGCCTTGGCCAAATGTGCGGCCATGTATCCGCCTGTTTGCATGCATTTGCAGTCGCTGGCAATGCAATTGCACGAGAACTTGGAGCCACGACCGCAGCGTGCAGCAACCATGGTGCCGCTAGCTGCCAAAGCATTGGCTGAGCTGCATGCAGCATTACTAGTGTTACCTTCATCCATAGCCTGGCTGCAATCGCTGGGACTAAGCCGCAGCTGACTTTCAAAGGACTGTAGCTGCTGCATAAAATGGAAATTCGGCGAGACATCAGGCTTACGGGCACGCACCAACATGAAGGCGTCGTTCAGGCTGAGAGCTCGCGTGTGCATTAGGTAGGCGAGCGTTACGGTTACGGAGCGCGAGACACCGGCTAGGCAGTGTACCAGCACAGCCGAATTGGCGGTACGCGCTTCCTCTGTAATAGAGAAGCAAATAAGTCAACCTTGTCTATATGATTTAGTTGTAATAACTTCTTACCTATAAACTGTATGGCAGCTGGAAAATGTATGGCCAGATCTTGGGAATAGTGATCGGTAATGGGAATTTGTAGATATTTGATAATGCCCAGATTTTCGAATTCATTGGGCAAGTCCGGTGTAACATTCAAAACATACTAAATATATATAAAACCGGGATTTAGTTGGAGTTCGCACAATCTAACTAACTTAGATTACACCCACCTTAATGTTGTACTTTTGCAAAGCGTTCGAGTCGCAGCTGTGATTGGAATTGCCCAAAAATAGGCCTGGAATAATCTCAACCGGTGCCTCATTAAAACTGTGATGATGGTGATGATGATGATGGTGATGTGTGGTGCTCTCACAATCCGATGATTCCGCAGAGCTGCTGCATGCCGAATCGGAATGTGGTGTGGAAATGCGTAGGGATCTAAAAAAAAAAAGGAAGTAAAACAAATATAAGTAAAAATTGTCAAAGTTTAGAGGTGAGGACTTACCGTAGACCCATTAGCTGATCGGCCTGTGCATTGCGACTAGATTCTACTTCTTTGTTGTGCGTTTGGTTGTCATCCTCACACCATTCCGGAAATGCTTGACGAAAACTGGAGAAGCCATCTGCAATTTAAATCAGATAAAAGCGGGTCAGACTTCAGTAAACATGTTTGAACTTTTACGCTTCGCAGAAGCTGCATAGAACATCATCAGTTGAGACGTTTAAAATATTTCGTTATGCTTAGCCAAGTGTAGCTTTTTGGTCTTTGGTAAGACAACACCTACAAAGTGTCTGACATTCCTTAACTTTCCATGTACAGCTCTAGAACTAGAACCCTACCACTCGTATTTGTTGTGGCATTTCTATTGGCACTCAAGCGTGCGTGAAATTCCTGCAGTTTCTCTTGGACTCGAGTCATTCATAAATATGTTCTCAGTCAGTCAGTCGGTTAGGCCAAAGTTTCATAGCTTCTTGTTTTGTTTCTTTCCAATTAGAAACGGAAGTGGCAGTGGCTGCCATACGAAACGTAAAAGGAAAAATGAAAAAAACGGAAATGCTATTCGCTGCTGTTTTTCTATAAATAAAAGAGCACCAGCGACAACAACAACAACAAAGATATGAACAACAATAGCTGGGAATTGTCATCAACAACATCAGCATAACACAAAACGGAAGTTTTCAATTTCCTACTTTGCGCATATAAAATGTAAATGCGATTCCGTCGAAAAAAAACATTAAAATTTATAAATGTACTTCTAAAAGAAAGAAAATGGCAAATGGCACAGCAAGTTATCAATGTTTGATACTATTGACTGGCCCACGGGTCGTATGCATTATATGAGCAGCGAACCACCATTCAAGAAGTTCCTCTCCATACATACTATCATACTATATACATATGTATGTATTAAAGCCAACCACCAAGTGTCGTATCGCATATGCAGCTATTTCTGGCTTCTGCCCTTTACCCGCATGCAGAGTTCCAAGGCGTGGCCTAGCACAGTCCATACTTAGATCATATGCAGCTATATATACTTCATTTGATAGCAATTTCCGTTGCACAACAAACTTTGCATTTTAACTGAGTTGAGTTTTGTGCCTGTTCGTGCCTGTTCTGCCGACAAGACACTATCCCAAGAAATAGTGGAAGCCAATCGATTGGACTACTACTTGAGTAATTGGAATACTTCAAAGCTTTTGTCGATGTCAGGTTTAGTCATAGCAGATCGAACGTTTCAAATCGTCCAGGGTATGCTTCCCCCTGCAAGTGCGTAGAGATTCCCAGTTCTAGTAGATTTTCTTAAGCAAACTATCAACTTGTAAAGGAAAAAAATAAAAATCTTTCAATTCAATCAAACAGCCATATTTAAAGCTTTTATTTCGCTGAATAAAACTTTCAAATTTAAAACATATTCTTTAGGAAACTAGCAGCGGAAATAGTTAGCAACTGTTTTCCTGTGACTCCCATTTATTGCACTATCTAAAATCAATAGCTCTTAACTTGCACACACAAGTTCTTTTTGCCAAATACTTCATATGGGGCCCGGCCCGGCCCGGTCCGGCCCGACACAATGGATACTATAAATAGAGCTTTTGCCATATTTTGCGTTTGTTGTTTACGCTTCCGGTTTTCTCTAATAATAAGAAAGAGCACTTAAAACGATCAAACGGCGAGCGTGCGTGCGTGCGTGACTGCTGGCATGAACTTGGAGCTGGAGCTAGCTCAATTGAGCGCACGTGTTATTTGTGGGCAGCGAGACATTTTTAATGGTGAAACGCAACTTAATCAAACAAATCAAATCAATTGATTATGCCCTATGGCAAGAACCATATATGGATAGCACCAAAACTTTGACCAACTAACGGTTGAAAAGTGTGCGCCTACGTCATATCCGTTTGGAGCTGTTTACCGGTATCGTAGGTAGTAAGTAGCTTGCGGGGGTTGGATCGGTGTTGGTTGGGTCTACACATTGGAAATATATGAATGAAGTAGCAGTTATTGTGACTCAAAGTACAACCCATTTAGTTAGCTCACGTTTTTTTTTCTTTCTTTCTTGATTTTGAATCTAATTGTTTATGTACACCCTTCAAAGAGGAATTTTTATTTCCAAGAAACAAATACCATATGGGAATAGATTTTAAAGAAAGAAATAGATTTATTTGCAATCTTTTTATGAATTTTTTTGCTTTTAGTTTATGTATTCAAAATTATATCTTATAAATGACCACCATCACTAGCTTTTACATATCGCATCTTGTCCAGCCTTTGAATTCAAACTGGTCCAGAGTTGTTGGTTTGTCTGCACATCACAAGATCTTAATGGGCCCCCAAAGAAAGTAATCATACGATCTTGAAGACCACAGACAATTCCGTCTGAATGAATGAATTGTTACTAAGATAATGTTTCTATAAATCGATAATCTCCAGAGATTTATGGCTCTCAAAATGCAAGTAATGTTGACGAATTCGAAAATGTATAAAGTATACATCAATCAATAATTACTGGATTTTGAGAAAAATATTGACTGGTGATGCTCACGAGTAACAAAAAGAATGTGCCCAAAAACTTTTTTTTCGAAAAAGTTTATCTTCTATATAATATAGAAATATAAAAATGAAATGCTGTACGTTTATTATCGCATAACTCTGAAACGGTTGGACAAATTTGCCTAATATTTTTTTATTTGGTTTGTTATAGTGTGTAGATGGTTTATAGCACAAAAAGTTGAGTTTGAGTAATTTGTAAGGAAGGGGTTGCCACCCCTAACATTTTTTTTTTAATTTTTCGACAAATTTATTTATTTTTTTTTTGGATGGCATAACTAATGTTAATGTTTTACGTGTTACGGGTGTTCTCATGAACGCGTTGAAGAGTTTCAAAATTTTTGCGTGTGTTAGAAGTTGTCAATACGGAGGTTTTACGCCTATTGCGATGTGTTTGTGTGTATTGGTTCATAAGATATACGCATTTTTGTGAATATCGTGAATATTGAATATATAGAAAATTGTTCAACACCGGGTATTGGTCATTAAGAGCAGACAGAAGCGTAGTTGCAATATAGTTTCTGTGGGGCATGAATTTATTAGAGATGCGAGCTCTCCTAGGAATACTTAAGTTCGTCCATACGGCTTTTGAGAGAGTCATGAAAGTCAACTAATCCAAAAATCTTATGATTGTCTAGATAAGCTAACTAGAGAATCTTACGATGTTTATACACTTTAAGAGAATTAAAAAAGTTGGGGCAGGACAACGTCTGCCGGGCCTACTTGTATATTTATAATTATTTTTTAAGCCATCTAGTGGTGACCGTAAACGGAAAAATAAATGATGACGGGAAAGACAATACAAATTATTAAACTGAATCAGCAAACAGATCGGTTATATCATGCATTGTGATCTATGATCAAAGATGGCCTGGGTTATCATACTCTATCGTAGGTACTTTGTATCTGATTAGTTTGTATCATTTAACAATTCTTCGGATAAAGTAAAAAATTTTAGGGTTCTTCTGAATGTAGTTATTAATCAGTATACTCGGAATGTATCTAAAGTATGACTACAAAGTACAGATCCAGCTAAGAGCATACTTAATTCGTTGCTCTAATTTATAAAATTTCGCTCTCTTCTTATTTATTTACTTTACGCTGCACACATAGACATAACATACGTGCAACTGTAGATAAGTAGGAACAAAAAAAAAACAAAAAGCGAAAATATTGTGCGACACAAACAGAGAGAGATACGAAAAAAAAAGAAAGACGCAAACAGAGCTACTATGGATAGATAGAGATAGATAGATAGCTGGCCAGCGAAACGATGAATGAGTTTCATTTTGGCTTGCCAGTTGTAAAATTATTTAATATTTATTTATTTTTATTTATTTATGTATGTATGTATATGCCATTGCCTGTTTGTCTGATAGCCCAGTCAAATTAGGTTTCACTGCGGAATGAAAGATAATAAGCTGGAAATTGGTAAAAACCTTTGTTTTGTCGCCCTAAATATTGTCTCAAAAGTCACAAATGCTATTGTGTCCGCGTCTTAAGATATTGAAGGTCAAAGGTCACAAAAAACGATTTTTCGCGAATATCTCGGTTCCTATTGCTTAAATGATATTTTCTCTTATTATCAAAGTTGTAGAGTATAAAATTCTCTACAACTTTTGTCTAAACTTTTTTTTTATGCGATCAACCGTTTTTGAGGTAGAGCGCGAAGAGTGCGCAGCGTACAGTCATATGAGCTAATGCAGGGTCAAGCGTGAGTTACGGTTTCAGTACGTTGTATAAAGTCAATTATTGACAAAAAAAATATAATTATTAAGCAATGCCCATTATTTCTGTACTTATTATTAATTATTCAACTATAGTATATTATTAATTCTGGATTATCTATTTTAATTATATTTTAAAATAAAAAGACAGTAAGGAAATATATTTTAGATATACTTTTATTTATCACTAAATATGGCATGTTATACATTTATTAAAATGTGAGTTTAAATATTAAAATTAATTGTTGAATCGAATTAAATTGCGAATGGAAGCTAGTTATCTTCTTCTTCGTCGTCTTCTTCTTGTTGTCGCTCTAAAATATTCAATTCATTGTCATCATCCTCATTATCGGTCATATTCATTTCCAAACCTTCTAGAATTTCAGGATCGTATGTGCTTTCTTCATCGGGATTACTTGGATATAGTGGAGCGTTGAAGCAAGCTTGTCCATTGCACTGGCCACAAGCTAAAGAACATAGTAGCCCTGATTGTCTGCATCCACAGCGGGAACCACAACCATTTTTGCAATTGCAAAATATTGTGTTTAGTAGTTCGGCTGGTGCTGGAGGTAATAACGTTGTTATGGGCTCCAGGATTTCATTTTCAAGCTTCCAGCCCCATTCTTGAGGTTCTAAGTTCTTCTCTAGCCACGTTTGAATCTGGTAGTAGACACGATTGATATGTTGACGGGCTGCTACACTTGTTGGTGGAAGTGTTGACAATTGTACAGGTTTATTTAGTTTTGTTAATTTGATGAACTTAGGGGTCTTACAATACGTAGGGATCTTATAATACAAAGTGGTCCCTTGAAAGAGAAAGTGACCTTGAATACAATAGAACATACGTCCCGGCTATAAATAGAAATGATCATAGGGTAGGGACAAGTATTTCCAGTTATATAAGTATTTAAAAATTTACACGTTTTAAAGGAAACATATATAATGTCGTTTTAACTTAAAATATAACTAAAATAGATAATCCAGAATTAATAATATACTATAGTTGAATAATTAATAATAAGTACAGAAATAATGGGCATTGCTTAATAATTATATTTTTTTGTCAATAATTGACTTTATACAACGTACTGAAACCGTAACTCACGCTTGACCCTGCATTAGCTCATATGACTGTACGCTGCGCACTCTTCGCGCTCTACCTCAAAAACGGTTGATCGTATAAAAAAAAAGTTTAGACAAAAGTTGTAGAGAATTTTATACTCTACAACTTTGATAATAAGAGAAAATATCATTTAAGCAATAGGAACCGAGATATTCGCGAAAAATCGTTTTTTGTGACCTTTGACCTTCAATATCTTAAGACGCAGACACAATAGCATTTGTGACTTTTGTGACAATATTTAGGGCGACAAAACAAAGGTTTTTACCAATTTCCAGCTTATTATCTTTCATTCCGCAGTTGACCCCTTTTTTTACCTAATTTGACTGGGCTATGATGTGTTTTTTTTTCTTTGCTTCTTTTTTTTATTGCTGTTATTAAAGTTGTTATTGTTGCGGTTTGAAATAAGTAATCAAAATAATTTTACGCTTAGCATGACAGTCACAAACTCACTCACATATAGATACAGAATCGTGGGTTGAGTCTCGATTTTGTTATGGATACAAATGACGAGCATGCTGGGAAGGGGCGGCGTGGGTGCTTGGCGGCTTTATAACGGGGGCACAAACGATGTTCCAATGAATTTTTTGTGTTTTTTTGTTTTTTTTGGCGCAGGTGTAGCTTTAAGCCATAAAGGTAGGCGAAGGGAGCGAAGCGCGAATCCGGTTTATTTTATTGTTGTTGTTGTTGCTTTTGTTAGTGCTCACAAATATTAAAACCCACAATAGAAATGAAATGACAAAAATCAACTAAAAAATGAAGAAAAAAAACGAATTTCATTAAGTTGGCGCTTTGCTCGGCTCAAGTTGAAATTTTTCACGTTTTGAAGGTCGTTTCTACTGTTTGCTATTTTTTTTTTTCGCTGTGAACTCATCAATGAAACAATTCCAATACAAAGGCGCAAAATGACAGATAGCGAAATACAAACAGATAAAAACAAATACATCAAAAAACTATATGAAGCGCTACTCATAGATACAAAACAAATGACTGCTATATAGGCAACCATGTATATAGTATATGCTTGCATATATATACAATAAAAACGTGTACATAATACTTATTGTAGTTTTGTTTAGTCAGTGAGATATGACAGAGACGTATACGTGAACAAAAGCCAAATGTAAACAATATACAGATATAGGCATAATCTGTTCGTTCTAATAGTTAAAAAAAATATATATAGCATTACAGCTTGGCACACATATATATGCGTTATAAAATAAAATCGGAATTAAATCCGCAAGCAAGAAAAGGTACTGGGATATCTACATCAGATTTTATGATCACGGAACTATTTCATAACAAGAAATCTAGATCTCTTCTCTCGAGACTTGGTCCGAGAGATTCCGATTCACGGATGGGTCCAAAACTGAGCAGGGTGTAGGTATTGGAATCATTGAAACCAACACCAGAATCTCTACCGCAATAGGAATCTGGCCCAGCGTCTTTCAAGCGTAGATTCATGCCATAAAGATCTGAGAGCTTAGTATCCATCTCAAGGGAATTAGGGGAGCAAACATCTGCATTTATTCAGATAGCCAAGCTGCTATTAGAGCATTATCATCCAGGAGCATCTCCTCCAGGATGGTTAAAGAATGCCATAGCTACCGTCAAACCCTGTCCGCCCCGAACAAAGTCGTGCTATGTTGGGTATCTGGACTCTCAGGAGTGGATGGTAACACGCTCGCTGACGATCTAGCACGATAGGGCGCCTCCAACCTGACGACATCTCCCGCGCCTTTTTGTGGTATTGGACAAACAAATGGGCTACAGGAGAACATAGGAGATACTGGTTCTCCCTTCCGGGGCTTCGTCAAGCAAAAGTGCTTGTAAAACCTCTGAATGCGATCAAGACAAAAAGTCTTGGCAGAGCGGACTTAAAGCTCCTGGGAGCTATCTGGCCAGCACACTGTTAGATATCATCTAACATTGGCTTATCAGACTTTTCAGAGTGCAGACTCTGTCTAGAAGACGATGAAACCACCAGACATATTCTCTGTGACTGCCCAGCGCTGGTATGGGACAGAGCCTGTCACATGGGTAAGGAACGGATTAGTCCCTTCCATCTTAGGTCAATACCAACAAAAGACCTACTGTTATTCGTGCGGAAAGCCGACACCCTTTTGCTTTAATTTAAGGGTATGATACAAAAGATCTTTTGATCGCAGTGGCACAACTCTTTGTGAGAAACACTTTTCGGAAAAAAAAAATCTTTAAAAACATTTTTAAAGATTTGTAAGACGACAACTATTAGGTAGCCACTCTTCTCTTATCTGTATACAGATTTCTCAACGCTTCATCATTTAAATTTTCTCTTTAGCAATATAATTGTAAACATTAAATCGAATGTTTTAATAAACTTTTAATGCACTCAAGCATTTAAGGCCATTTGCATTAGTTTTAATACAAATATCTCATAAAATACTATCTATATATTTTATGCTGCCATGTGCTTGCTGCTTAGACATAAAAATCAATATTACGCATACGCATTGTGTGCTCATATGGCTCAAAGCCTAGAAATGCAGTCACTCGTGTGTTACACAATGACAGCTACTATAAATACATGACAAGATATGTATATACACGGATTTATATACAAAAATGCACATATGTATTTGTGTGTATATAAACACATGTGCTTATATATATATATGTGTATATGGTTCCATGAATGAATGATAAATAAAGGGGTCGGTTCAATGGTTTTTGTCAATGAGTCAGTCGCTTCGTGCACAGACATAAAATAAAGAGCAGCACCAAATGAATCGCCTGTTTTACATGCTCAGCCATTAGCAACAGACATTTTACAAAAAGCTTCACTGGAATTTGTACATTTATCTATTTGTTTATAAGTAGTACATAACATATATATGTATATAATGCCCCGCTGATATTACGAAAAACCCACCCAGTCCGGTTGGGCTGCTTGCCCATTTTGTTTACATTTTTCGACGCCCCAATTGTGTTCCAGCGCCCAAAAGTGTTGCTGCTTATTTTTGGAGCCATATTTTTTAGCTTCTGCTACCGCCGGCCGAAGCTACATAAACAACAAAGTTAAACAACACTAAAAGGAAAATGCAGCCAACAAAATGAAAACGAAAATGGAAATGGAAAATGAACCAAACGGCGGCCAAGCAATACGGCACCGCAAATATTAATGACTGCCATTTCCGCCTTTGATGAGAATTTATTTTGTGTACATTACAACAACTAGAACCAATACGGTCAGGTCATAACAATCGGAGTCCAAAAAGTCCATCTATGCGCACGAACGGAAACATTCGAAAAAAAAATAATACAAAAAAAATGTCTTGAGTTTTACAATTTTAGTTCTGTTCGATTTCATAATAAAAACAGTCAAAACTTTCATATAACGAACTCTCAAGAAAAAGAGCAGAGAGTTTGTTCTTTATATATAAAATTCGTAAGGAAATTTGTGTTCGTCTGCTCCCTGGTAACTTCTAATCCATTTGTCATAATTTAGCAAATGAAATATCTATGAAAGTGTCTTGATTTTCTCTTGGTTATAGACTATAAATTCGTAAAATAAAAATGCTTTCTTTGCTCTGACCAATTCAATTAAAATAATTCAGCACAAAGAATACTATTATTATATTATATTAAAAAAAGCCAAATCCTCTAAAAGGGTAAACTCTCTTATGTTCTAGGCATCCTTCATTTTAAGGAGTTCTACATATTAAATATAATAGTGATAAAGGGTGATTCATTAAGACCTTTTTTTTCAATAGGGATTTTCGTGTGGATCACGCGTGATCCATGACAGCTGTCAAAGGCAAAGTTGTTCAGTATTCATTGGTAAATCATCATGGAAAGCCGAATGATCTTCCTGCACGTTGCCGATTTAGTGAATGGGCTCTTGGTAAGATCGATGAAAATCCGTTGTTTTCGACCAAAATTTTGTTCAGTGATGAGGCCCACTTTTGACTCCACGGTTTCGTGAATAAGCAAAATCGCCGTATTTGGGGAGAAGATCAACCCGAAGAGGTTCACCAGCTGCCATTATATCCAAGAAAAACAACGGTTTGGTGCGGTTTGTGGGCTGGTGGCCAATGATTGTCCGTATTTTTTTAAAAATGAGCAAGGTGCGAACGTTACCATCAATGGCGCACGTTATCGGACCATGTTAACGGACTTTTTGCTGTCTGAAATTGTTGCCCGTGATCTCGACGACCATTTGGTTCCAACAGGATGACGCTCCGGTTCACATTGCCAATGAAACAATGGCTCTATTGCGAGGTCAATTTGGTGAGAGATTAATTTCACGTACGGGACCCGTACCTTGGCCGCCAAGATCGTGCGATATCACACCGCTCGACCTATTTCTTTGGGGTTACGTAAAGTCAACAGTTTACGTGGACAAACCAGCAACGATTGAGGCCTTGGAAGCCAACATTGCTCGTGCTATTGGCCAAATACCAGTGGAAATGCTTGAACGAGTCATGGAAAATTGGACCTTCAGGATGGACCATTTAAAACGCAGTTGCGGCCAACATTTGAACTAGATTATTTTTAAAAAATAAATGCCATAAAATATCCTTTCGAAATCATAAATAAAGATCCCATCATTCCTTTAAAATTTGGATTTGCCAAATCATTAAAAAAAAAGGTCTTAATGAATCACCCGTTAGGTTCTTCACAGCGACTCTCGACTTTTTTTTATTGTTATAGCTTTGTTACAAAATACAAAAAACAATCTCTTATTAAATTGCCATAAGGCAAAGGCAAAACACAAATACATACAAAAGTTCTGGCCCAAAAACCACAATACGTTGACATTTTGCTGCAAGTTGATTGATTACAATATGATTGATGGATATATGCAAACCACGTAAGCATCCTCTAAAGAATGTTGCACTTGAGACTAGCCAACTAACCAAGGTAAGCTGCACTTTATCCGTTGAAAAGGTCAATTTGCAGTTAAAAGTAAATAAAATTAAAACTAGTGCACAAAAAAGTTTACAACTAGTTTTAAACTCTGTAAAAGCTTCAACATTTAGCTAATGGAAATTCAATAAAGAAAGTGATTAAGGTAGGTCTTATGGGCTTGATACCTATCAAAAGGCTTTTGCAAATGATTTAACAATCAAGAGATGGGTGAAATTTGCATTTTGTATAGTTTGTTTATAAATTTTTAGAAAAAAGCAAACTTTAAAAGCTTTTTTAAAGCGCTGCATATTTGGCTTTTAGTTTGTAAACTTTTAATTACTGCATCTTAAGTTTGTAAGTTACAATATTATTTTTAATTATACATTCAACCACTGTGCCGCCTTTAATTGACGTAACTACATTGAAAAACAAATATAACAAAAATTAAAAACAAACATCTCCAAAGACAAATACCGCCCACTACGCTACTGTCAACTGTCAACGCCTACGTTCTTATGACCAAAAAATGAACCCAACTTTTAGTGTACATAGTACAACAACAACAACTTAAAAAAAAAAAACAACAAAAAATATTCAAGCAAAAATTCTCAATAAACGCCTCCGATAAAGTCGCATTATTTGTATAGTAGTTCCAATGAAACGAGATGAGCCAAGTTTAGTGCGGACAACAACCGGCATAGTTATCCTATGCTACAACCGGCGCAGCATGTATCTTGTGTGGGGGGGTATACACCTACAGCTAGCTGTAGCACATAATGTCAGTTGTACATGGGCGAAAAGTGAAAGATACTTTTTTACATAAGCCGACAAAACCAACGCGAGCTTTGTTTTATGAATGAACGAAAAGTCCAAAAGAAACATGACGATAGAAAGTCCAAAAGAGAGTAAAAAAAAAAACATTAACAACTATTTTGCGAGTAAAACGCTGGAAATACAATTTTCTACGCTCTAGGGCACAGCACAAATACATATGGAATAAAACAGCGGTTTAGTCAATCATTCATTCATTCATTCCGGCTGTCTGTCATTCATGCAATCACTTAATACCCTGCCTGCCTGCCTGCCTGCCACACATTTTCGAGCTAATTTGCAAGCTCTACTTGATGCAATTTGAGCAGTGTTTCCCCCCTCCGCACCTCGTTCAAGCGGACGTGCGACATCATTTCATACTATCAATGTATAAGTGAGTGAGTCAGTGTGTGTGTGTGTGTGTATTTGAATGAATGAGTGTAAATGTACATCTGTATGTAGTTGTTGTTATTAGCTTCCGCATTGCGAGAGATTTGCTGAGTTAGCTATGGCTTAGTTAAGCCCCCACTCCCCCCGTTCTACATCGACGCACTCTGTCGTCATCGTCATAATGGCTGACTCTCAATTGAGAATCACGAAGAGAGCGACTTCCGTTGCTTAGAAAGTAAAGTGCAAAGGCTTGACTACTCCTCAATGAATGAATTTTCTTCATGTTTGTTTTAAGCAATGAAATTTTGTGGAAACTATTTTGAGAGCAACATATCTACAGCATGCAATATGTAATTTAATTGGAAGTCATAAATTTGCAGTTCTATAATAAAGCTTGAGAACAGAAATAGTTGAAACTCTTAAATTTAACTTCAACTCATAACGAGGAAAGTGTAAAGGTGTGCAAAGTGTATTGTTTTAGGTTATTTGGAACAAGAAACTAGTATTATGGACAAAAAAAAAATATCGTCAGGATAATACAAAAAATGATAAAATGCTAACCATGTACTTATTTTCTGCATATGTACTTCAATACAACCCCTTCTAATGCTACCATAAGCCAAGTAATCTAATGGATTGGTGAAAACTGCCTTAGCCTCGCTGAACACAAAACAGTGGCAATGCTCATAAGTAGCAGGAAGGTAGTGGAAAGTGCCTCAATCCAAGTGGGAAACAGCGCAATCCAATCTAAGCCAGCGACTAGATATCTGGGTGTGATGTTTGACCACAAGATCACTTTCAATCAACACCTTGAGCATGTAGGTGACAAAGCATCTAGAGCAATGAATGCTTTGCTGCGGATGATGGTGAACATTGGGAAACGTAAACGCAGCAGATGGCTTACTGTTAACGTTGCAAGATCCATTATCCTCTACGCAGCAGCAGTCTGGGCTCCCTCAATTGACGTAAGGACATACGGCTGCGACTGTGAGGCAGCCTACCGCAGAGCCGCCCTGAGAGTCCTGTGCGCTTTTCGTACAGTTTCGGTGGATGTAGCGCTGGTGCTAGCTGGAACGGTACCGCTACACCTATTGGCCCGAGAATCAAGACAGACCAACTCGGACCGGAGGGACTCCACGATGCGTTTGTGGCAGGAGAGATGGGATAGTAGTCCCAACGGCAGTTGTCCCAAGTGGCTCATACCTGCTATTCAACCGTGAGTGAGTAGGAAACACGGACAGTCCGACTTCTACCTTACCCAACTCCTAACAGGCCCCGGGTGTTTTAAATCCTACTTATTTAGGTTTAAACAAGAAACTGATCCGTTTTGTGCACGGACCATAGAAGACGCAGAATATGTCTTTTTCGATTGTCTGAGATTTTCTGCAGAACGGGAAGAGCTAAGCTTAGGAATCGGGAAACCATTTATTGCTCCTGACTTGATAGAAATCCTTCCTAGCACACAAAACAATTGTTCGGCTGTAAGCCACATGGCAGAGGTAATCTTCAAATCTTTGCGTCACGCTGAACGCCAGCGCAGAATATTTCAATACTAGATAAGAATCTAGCTGCGGATTTAATGCCATCTCCTTCTCGCGAAGTAATACTCCACGGTGGTACCGTGAGAGGGAAACGGAAGGTAGGTGGTAGGTTTAGTGGGTAAGGTAACACAAGTCCCACACTTTTCGGCTTTCCCCACACCTATACAAAAAAAAAAAAAAGTAGGGGGTTCAAGAACTTATGAATTGGTAATCCTTTTTATACCCTGTACCGTATGGTACAAATGATATTAGGTTTGTGACTGCCGAAAATGGATGTAACATACAAAAGGAGATGTCGGAGTACTGTCTAGAAATGCCGATATACCCACGTCCGTCTGTCCTAGAATCTAGCCAAGATCACAAAGATGGTAAGAGCTAGAGTAATCAAACTTTCACATTAGATGCCTCATTATTCCATAGAAGACAAGTTTATTTAATTTTTTCGATATCAGGATTACATTATACTTATATTATATATACCTATAGGCTGTAACAAAATTGACCAAAATTGGCTGACTTTATCATAAAGCTCCTATAGGAACAATCGGAAAAAAAATACATTTTTTGTTAAAAATTCGTTTGTTTTTGGTTGTTTGTGAAGGTATCGTAACCTAATTTGGCACTTGTCTTTTGGGGTTCTTAGGCAATATACCGGTTTTTCTTGCAAGCCAGTGCGTATTCCAAAGTCGTCGTTAATCTAAAGAGATGTTATAACCTTCTTTTTGTTGGTAAATTTTCGTGTCCTACACCAAAATGTATGTTCATACAGACTGACATAGCTTAATCGGTACCCTAGTTTATGATTATCATTTTTGTGAAAACCATATATGGTCTGCCACGGAAGTCTCTATTAATTAAAGACACCACCGTTCGGATTCGGCTATAAACTGTAGGTCCCTGTTCTGTTCGAACAGTTATTAATAGACATCCCCTAAGCCCCTCCTCCTAGGGGTCTAACAGGGAATTATATATATATGGTCTGCCACGCCTTCATAGGCTTGTTACATATATTGCACAAGTTTTATATCCTTGACTTTTGTTTGAGTGCATTTTATGCACAATTCCTCAAATCATATAAAAAAAAACATTCTCATAATTTCTAGTTAATTTTTTAATTTTTTTTTTTTGATTTATTAAACTTTACCCAATTTCCATGAATTAGTTATGATATTAAAATATGCGAATAAAGTATTAACTACGAATGCATAAGTACGTTCAAAAAAAATTCAGTTTTATTTTCCATTGGGATTTTATAATCCATCATCTCAATTGACATTGCAATTCGGTGGAAATGATTTTTCGTGGAAAAAAGCATCAATAGCACAAAAATATTCATTCAAAGGCATAACTTGCAATTTAGAGTACATCTTTTTTAATACTCTGTGACCTATTATTAGAAATTATTCTACTGACTAATATTACGCAACATCTCCCTGAATACCATTTAGCTGGCAATTACAATTTGGCCCTACGTTGTTAGGCAGCTTCTAGCTTAGTTATTAATAGATAGAAACATTTAGACTAATGACTATTAGGGAGGCGGGCTTATACACACACACAGCTGGGCTTACACCTTTGCGAAGCAAGACGCAATTTGGACATAGCCTGGTTGTAATATTTCTACTGGTTTAAAAGCTGGGCAAAAATGTCAAACTGCGCACACCAATCAATCAAAATCTAAATAAGCAAGCCTAATTTTGCCTAGGTCGTCCGTCGACAACGCCCGCGCACACACGCCTTAACCTCCTCCCCCATCCACGCCCCTAGACAGAAGCAAGCGAACGCCCTTCGGAATATGGCTAGAAGCAGCATTTCATTGGGATAGGACAGTAGCGCTAGGCTATAAATAGTAGCAGCCAACCGCAGCTTTTGCGGCATTAGCATCCTTGCACGAAGACAAGAAGGCACAATCCCAGCACCAGCACCAGCCCCAACCCAAAACCCAACCCAATATAAGCCCAACTGAACCTTTTTGTGGCTTTATGAAAGCTGTATGTTGTTGCCTGTCTTACCCAGCATTGAAGAAGGCGCATTATTAATTAATTATGTTTTGTATGCTACGCAATGAAATTGCGCATACGCCGTGTGAAATGTGGCAACAAGGCCAATTTTACAGTAGAAGGCAGCCTTGTAACTGTTTAACTGTCACCGGCAGGCAGGCAAAATTTGTTTCCAACTTCAAATGTTGCAACCATTAAATCCTCTTAAATTGAAAGGAGCTCTTTACATGTGTGTCGCCTCGGTATATTTGAGATTCGATTCTCGGCTTTGACCCGTTTAATGCGCAGTTTCCTGTTGCCGTTGCCATTGACAGTGTTGCACATGGCGTTCGTCATTACTCGGATTGCCTGAGGCATGCAACAAGTGCACGTATATCATAGATACACACACACACACACACACACACACACACACACACGCGAACAAAGAGCTGCCCATGCAGCTATGCAACATCGCAATTGTACTAAGAATTTATCGATTTTCTGTTTGTGATTTAACTTTGATGGTTTTTTCGCTTTAACCAGCACTTCCGTTTCTTTGGCAACCTGACAGCGCTCTGACCATCAAGCTAGCTTTAAAAAATAATTAATTTTTGTTTAATTCCAAGAAAAGAAAACCAGTTTATGGCAAAGAGATTGATGGACGTGTCATATGAAAAGTCTGTATTGCCTGTTTTTGGAAGACCAAAAAAGCTAGCAGAAGCTTAATCCTATTTCCAAAATCGTGACATTTCTTCGAATTTCTTTGTCTATCGTCGCAACTTTGCTTTTAGTAACTATATAGATACAACATTTCTAATTATCGATTCTAAAAACTGTGAGAACCAACTATTTCTAAATTTTCTTTTTAAAATTTCGATTTATGTATGTATATAAAAAAATAATTTCCACTCTATTTTTTTAGTACGCTGAAAACCGTCGAAACTTACGACGATAGTCGGAGGAATGTAGCGACTGTAGCATGGTCGAAAAATATTCCATAAAAAAAAGGGTTTTTATATTGTAATTTTTATTGGCAATCAAACTTTTAGCAGATGTGGCTATAATCTTTTATTGAGGAAAACTAAAACCAGTGACTAAATCTAAAGACGTCTGACGTCACAAGGTTGGAGGCGTTCTAAGCATATTCTTGGTCTATCACCTCCCAGGGCACAGGCAAGAGGTTTGGGGTTAGATCTCAAGTGATCCGTGTCACCCACAAAAAAAAATAGCCGGAATCCTTGTGGATTTATGATTATTAGTATTTTGAGGAATAAAAGGGTAATTGGTCTAAAGTCGGTATCTGCTTATTTTTAATAAAGACGATGGAAGGTGGCTTATATATCTATATATATAAGAGAAACTTATGTTTTACGTGTTACGGGTGTTCTCATGAACGGGTCGATAAATTTTAAATCTGATTTTCGCGTGTGTTAGAGGTTGTCAATACGGATTTTTTAAGCTTATTGCGATGTGTTTGTGTGTATTGGTTCGTGAGATATGCGCATTTTTGTGAATATCGTGAATATAGCATAGCAGAAAATTGTTCAACACCGAATATTAGACATTAAGTGCAGACAGAAAGAAGCGTAGTCGCAAAGGGAATTTATTTGAGATGCGAGCTCTCTTAAGAATACTTTTGTTCGTCTATACGGCTTTTAAGGGAGTCATGAAAGTCAACTAATCCAAAAATATTATGATTGTTTAGATAAGCTAACTAGAGAACCTTACGATGTTTATACACTTTAAGAGCATTCAAAAAGTTTGGGCAGGACAACATCTGCCGGGCTCACTAGTTAGTAATAAATAGTAATTTGTAACATATACATACATGAATGTCTCAAGACGAAAAAAACTAAATTTTATCAGCACATTTTTGGTAGTTCTATAGACTGTTTCAACCTAACAATTCCACGAAAAAGAGAAAATTGTTCTATACTACAATAACATTTGAATAGAAGCGTCTAGAATCTACTCGGTAAAATTTTCCTGTAGCTAATATGCTCAAGGCAACTGCACAAAAAGTCAAGAAGGCCAAACAACTTAAACTTTAGCATCCCGTTGGGTAGTCAGAATATAACAAAGGCAACAAAACCAACAACAACATCATCTTGTTGTAGCAGCTCCAAAGTGGCCATAGACGATGCCGCTATTGAGCAACGTGAGTTGAATTTCATTTGGAAACGAAATGAAATCTTAAAGCAAATGTGCAAAGCAAAATTAAACGTAAGAACTCAAGAACTCAAGTTTGTTGTTAGAGGATTTGAGACTAGGGGGCACACCCTGCACTGGTGTTTATAAATATTGCATACAATACAAAAAAAAAAAATAAAAAGAAAATGAAATAAAAATGAAATTCTCTTTACGCAAGTTCAGACAGAGGACTCGACTCGACTCTTTGCGAGCACTCATCAACAGTTTTAAAATATTTCTTCAATTTAGCAACAACAACAAGAATTATAAAATATCAGCAAAAAGTGTTTGATATAGTACATAGTATAAGTCGTAGTCTCTGTGTTGGGTCTTGTTGTTATTACTGCATTTGCACTTGCCATACCTTATAAACAAATACACTCAAAAAAATAAAAATGAATATGATTATTCCTAAAACTAAAAATGCAAGCTCTAAACTTGTTCGTACAGCATTCCCAGACTCTGACAAGATACGATTTGCATACATGGTTTAAACAATCAAGTAGCTAGATCATAATAAGGTAAACTTTTTTTGCTCAGTGTACGCCACAGTAGGAAGTATCCAAGCGCACTTATTATTGCTACCTTGCTGATTATGCTCAGGCAGTCAGTCCGTCAGTCAGGCAGTCCAGTAAACATGGCAACTGACATCAGGGACAAAGCAAAGCCATTGACAGAGTTCTTTAAAGGACAGTTGTGGAATATACAAACTACTGCGTTATAATTGCATACACCAGGAGACTAGCATAGTTATCATATATATAATATAACTTTTTTTGAAAAAGGGATTTCAAATTTAACAATCTCTAAATTTCCCATTTCGGTATGAATTGCTTTGTTGTTTAGAGCTATACAGATGAAAATATATGAATAGTTGAATTCAAATTATTCAAAACTTCTTAACTTCCTTCCTTTGATTGATGAGAAGAATATGAACATCTCACAACGAATGGAATTTTGATGTTGGGCGGTACTGGTTGAAGCCAGATAAAAGATTCGCCATCAATATTGCGACTAAAAAGGGATCGTCAGGAAATTGGCGCGTGGCGTGATGCTTTAAGTTGAACCCAAGACAGCGTCAATGTTGGCCACATTCGACTGGAGAGTAGATGCTGATAGCATTTCGCCGAAGTCGTATTTATGCGGCATTTGATGCCAAAACTGGCGGGGTTCCCCAAATCCGAGTCGGTCGGGACTGAAAGGTGAGGGCAAACCGAGCCCTTAATTTCGGTACCACGGTTTGAGTATACGTCCAAGCGTACTCATTGAGGTCGGTCCGCTTGTGGGAGTATCGTGGTGGCTGTGGTTGAAATCCAAATCGCGGGTAGAGTCACCTTGGCTTGGCGTGGTGTTGCGATCTCAACCAGGTGCTGCTAGCCATAAAGCAGAAGAGATGATAAATACATTTCGCCCCTCACCAAGGGGGAACTGCATGCCCAACAACATGCTTTCAAATTGGTACCAAAGAAATATCAGTCTGGGCTGATTGTTCTGAGGGGCGTTAGTTTGGCGCATTAATCCAGAATCATTGTGTTATATATACACTCAAGTTGCAGGAACATACCACGTTAAATAAAGTCCGCAAAGTATGTCCGGAAAATATGTAACACCTTTAGCTTGAATCACAACAGTACGACAGTAATTAAACTAGGTCCCGGAGTATACTCCGGGCCCGGGGGAGACCCCTCCTTTCACCCTCTCTCGACGGAACTGGCTATCAAAAATATTTTCTCGACTAATTTACTCATACAAAACATATTCTGTATAGAGTATGGAATCACCACAGAAGGTAACCCTGTTCTGTTCTGTTTTTCGCTTCGAAATTTTTTTTCCTGATAGCACTGTGAGTCGTTTGGAATCTGCAGCTAATTTGCACTTTGATGAAATGCGTTTACGTTGTTTAACTCGGTGATGTTGTTCTAGATGTTCTTGTTCTTGTTGTTGTTGCTGTTCAGGTTGTTGTTGTTGTTAAAGTTGTTGCTATTATTACTGTAGATTTATGCATACAAGCGCGCCGCTGTTTAATGCATGTTGGTCTTGTTGCTGTTGTTGTTGTTGTTTTTAGTAGCTGCCGCCCGAAGTTTTTAGCTCCATTTCATTCTGCTGCCGCCGCCTTTTTGCGCCGCAGACAAGAGGCGGCCAACCAACCAATCGTTTCTTTCTCTGTCTGTCTGTTTATATATGCTATTGCTGTTGTTGTTGTTGTTGTTTGCTAATTCCAAGAATATAACAATTTACGCGTATGCCGCGGCAGGCTCCAACACCATACCAACCATACGATGGCTCCCCCGTCTAGCAGAAAAATATTGAGACTCTGACGCTCGCTCCCCGACTCGTCGCTTGTCTTTCGAAATGCGCCAGTGATTTTAAACAACGAACAAGTCGTGTTTATGTTTTTTGCAACGCCCTTTTTATCATCATCAGTTCATACCTTCTCCTCCCTACCCACACATGACAATTCCATTCGCCTTAAACTCGCGACTTCCGCTGAAGCTCGGTGCCACTAAACAGCAACACTGGGATCCTCAAACAGAGAACCGGCTTTTAGCTTAATTTTGACCGACCGGAAGTCATCATCAACAAGCGCCGCCAATGCTTGCAAATATTTGCACTGTACTAAATCTATCCGCAGTAGAATTCGATATCTATGTATCTGTAGCTGTATCTGTATCTGAGATTCCGTTGACTCTTCAGTAAGCAGGTGGGTTTTTGTATTTTTTGTGCGTCCGTTACTCTGTCTGCGTCTCAATTAAAACCCACACAAACACTGACCCAAATAAGAATGTACACAAATATGTTACTTGTCAGTATCTTTGACGCTCGTAGGCTGACCAAAAAAAATATCACCCGAGGCACAGTTGTCAGAAATATATTTTTGAGTAAGGTGGCAGCAACTGTGATTGCTTTTTTTTTAAGACGTACGCCAACAAAGTCTGTCCACACTTTGCATGTGGGCATAGTTTATTTTTTGTCACCATAAACAAGAGCTTGTACCGTGGTGATAGAGTGTTGGAAAATTTTGCAGTAGAGCGAAACTCAATAAGCAAATCTTGACTTTGTTAGTTTTTACATGCTCAATATAGTTCGGCCCACTGTGCACTGCGTTACGCTGTACAAATTTGGCCAACAACTTTTTGGCATGTAGGTGGCGCCGCTGCTGCCAAAGCGCATTATTTTTTGTTGTTTTTTTTTCGGTTAAGGCAGACCAGTCAAGAAGTCGCAGTCTCAATAGCCGCTTCTTTGATAGATTATCAAAATTGTAATGAGTCGACTTAGCTGCCTCTTAAAACTCTCTACCCGACCTTGAGGCGCCTGTGTCGCGTCGACTCTGTTGTGCCACGCGTGGAAAAGTAGGTAAAAGTAAGAAAAACTTGTGAAAATTGCTTTTTAATTCCAAAAACAAAATTAAAGCAACTCGAGTCACAACTTGGTGGCAATGAGGCAAACAACTCTCCAATAAAGCCAAAGCCAGTGAGTATAGTACATGTGTCGACAAATATGTAGAAGAGAAACAAAAACGAAAAAAAAAAGCAAGTTGGAAAATGCTCGACGCGTGGAAATACCACAGAGCCATTTTTTATGGTCTCCGACGCTGAAGATGTAGCGCTGCCGCAGTCGCAGTTGCGCATGCGCGCAGCGACTGAGTTCAATTTCTATAAAAGGGTCGAGGCGGACAACAGACAAAGATAGACACATGGACAGCGACACAGTGTGCAGCTTTGTATCCGCCTTGTCTGTATGGCTATAAAAAAAATATATGTGAATTGGTCGGGGCGGTGCACGACAGCGGGATACCCTGTAAGTAAATTCCTTGTCCAAGCCCAAAGCAGCTTCTATTTGATATCTATTAAGGTTTTTGAGACAAGCTTTGCATCAGGCTTTCTTTGCTTTAACTCCATCTAAAATATTGTACGTCAAATCATTTCATGATCACCTGCCCAACACCTTCTTCTGTCAGTTAGTTACAGATTCAGTGTAAATCTATAATACTCCATGTACAGTGAGTGAGTGTATCAAAAAGGCAGACGAGTTCTCGCTCTCTGCTGCTGCGGCTTCTGCTTATAATTTTAACTTCAACTCCCCAATAAATGTGGAGACATTGACGACCAAGAGGATGGCAGCGACGGTATCGGTGGTGGTGGCGGCGGCTGCGGCGGTGGCGTTGGCTGCTGCGTCGACCGCTCAACGCATCGTTCGTTGACTTTCGGTTCATTTTTCTACACTTGCCCGACTGTTTAGGGCGAGCAACAACAACATCCATAAACGAGTGCATCGGTTTAAAACTTGACTAAATATGTTTTCTCCCATGCATTCCATGTGAGGTTCAAAACTTTGCTTTGACAACACATTCAATTTGGTTGGTTTAGCGGCTTGTATTTAATTGAATTAAATTTTAATGCACAAACGGAAGCGCTTAGTTTAGTTTGTTGATAAATTTATTGCGCCAAATGTCCCACCCTCTCTCTCTCTCTCTCTCTCTCTTGATATACTTCTCCCATCCATCCATCCATCTGAATTTTATATGAGTGCACTGAGCATGAGCTGAGTTGCATCTTAATTGTTTTCAATTCTGAGAAATGCATTCAAAGTGACTATTTAATTGAAATATGCATTTCAAAACTGATGAAATACAAGCTTAATCAAGTTGTCGTTACAATTTCTAATAACTTGGCCAATACCTACACATATAGTACATAATTAAGTTCAAGGCTTAGCTTGATAATTTAAAATTCATAACAATTTCTTTTGAATGACATTTTCCTGCTGCATTCAAATACGTCGCAAATATTTTATGAGTCGTTTATAAAAAACAAACTAAGCCAAATGATAAGATAAGTAGCGCTCGCTCAGTCCAGGTGGGACCCGCATTAAAAACAGAATGAAATCGTTTCACAGTAAAATATTGTTATCGTAAAAATAAAAAATTAAAATAAAGCATTTATAAATGGAAACGTTATTGGCATATGCTTTATGAAGCACATAAACAATCCAATGTAGAGACGCCGTTTTCGTTTCGACTTCAAATTGATTAATTTCATCATGCGAGGGTGGCCTGTTTTATTAGCTAAAGAACAGTCAATAAACGTTTCGGTTAAAAGGAAACACAATATTGGTAACCAAAGTACTCAAGTACTTCGTTTACTTTTATACAAAATTCGGCAATTTTGAAATTTTCGGGAAACTACATAACAAACACATATTTAATATATTGCAAAACGAATTCATTAACAGCATTCCATTCAGTTTAAAGCGAGAAATTCATTTACAATTGGTACAACATCATTAAGAGGACAACAACAAAAGGAGAAACTGAACAACAAGGACCTTGGTACTTGAGTTAAGAATGCGTTTTATGAGCGACGATCCTAAGAAAAGGTGTCAGAAATTGTTTTCGTTGCACAGTTGAGCCATAAACTGAACCAAGAAACTAACTGCAAGAAAAGCTTGTCGCCGCTAGGTTTCCTTAGCTAATCCTTGATTTGCTCTACGGAATTTCCCCTCGTTATACTCAACAGATTGCAGGTAAAATTATTTTACCACTGACGTCATGCTGACTACGGCTACGGCGCTACCTGTGTCTGTGACCTTAACACTTTTGGCAACTTGGCTATTGTTTGTTGTACTTTTTGCATGCCTGTAAATTAAATAAATATGCTAATTTTCTATATGGTTTCCAAAATGAAACAAGTAAACAATGAAAAGTTAACATTTTCTTGCTCATCTGCTTTTTTTTTGGGTCTCGGGGTCTCGGAGCAAGCCGAAATACTGGAATAATATTGCTCGAGTATTGACGTTCTATTGTCAATTTTCGATATTAACACTGACAGTCGCGCGTCACTCAAAATCCAACGTGCGTACGTCAATTATGCGATGCGATGCTCCGTATTGGGCTAAGAGGGGGCTGCTTTTGCGGAAGGGGTGCAGGATTGCCATGGAACTGACTGACGACGGACTGACTACATTTTGCCGCTTGTAAGCGAACGGAAATTGAAGTGATAAAAATAAATATGAAGCCACAGTCGTTCTGGTTTTTGGTTTGGTTTACTTGGTCCGTCTCGTCTGGGGTCTGGCTGGCATTGTCAACAGCAGCACCAGAGCCAGATAATATATGTGTACGCGTTCTGTTTATGTATTATATATGTAGGTCTGTCTGTCTGTCTGTCTGCCTGACTATATAGTGCAAAGCAATTAAAGTTTATTTGACTCAAGACAGCAGCTTGACGGATGTTTAGTTTTAGGCTTGTCCAAACATGGTAGCTTCTAAACAAATCTCTAAGGACTTCGAGGCTTCTTTCAGTTAAAATATCATGGCCTAGAAGAATCCATCAAAAACTCATTGATATATTATATATCTGAAATTTCCGCTTTAACTTTGCACAATGCTATTTATCTATTCAGAGCAAGTGGTCAAGGCAGCTATATAAATAAAAATAAAAATATTGTTCCCAAGAGCATTATATACGACATATGTGCGCATTATTACAAAATATTTTAAGCTTTACATAAGTCCCAACAGAACAATTATATTTCGTCATGAAAAAAGATCTACGCAAAATTAGTTTATTAATAGCCGTATGGCTCCGTTGATATTTTTGGGATTTCTTCATCTTCTTGGCTGTACTAATATAATAATATCTATTAAATTGGAATAGTTTTCTAATTCTAGGCATAAATGCAATTAACAATTAATTCTAGTTAAGTTAAACATCTGAAATCAAAACAATAATTTAAAATATTTAATATTTTTTCACCAGCACTCAATATATGTCTCAGTTCTAGCCAGCTGCGCTTATCAACTTGTGAGGCCTATGACACACCCCTCACATTTTTGTTTGGCATATTCCCATAGATTATTATTATTTTGTTAATAATAATAATAATATACAATGCTAGATTTCAATGTGACATGGTGACGTGCCAGAAAGTCTACGCAAATGTTTATTTATGGGTCGTTTGTTTTCTCGTTTTTTTATACTTTATAGCGTAAAGGATGAATGGGTAGAATAGGCTTTTAAATACGTCCAAGACTTGATTTGGGGTTATCAAAAACAAAAAAAAAAGGAACTAGTTAGTATCTAATAAAATGAATTTTGTCAATAAGAGCTCTAATACCGAAGAGAGCTAGGAATCTCGATGAACTTTAGAATCCCAAATACCGATCAAACAACCAATGAAATATTTTTTTCTTATATTTAAACTCATTTAAAAATTCTCACAGCCCCAATTGCAATCGAGCCAGACGCTTTGTTAGCTACTTGAAAATTGGCGACATTTAAGGGTATCTTAAAGTCCACTAATGCCATCCCACTAGTTTGTTGTGATTTGCGTTTGTTTTTCTGCCAAAAAAAATAAAAATAAAACACAAACGCACATTTTAATATTAAGCATTAACAAAGCTGTCACAGACACTGTCTTAGAAAATATTTCTGTATGAGTTCTGCTGTCTTAATCACTGTGACCTGCCCCCCAGAGTCGTCTTGTGATTGATTTATTGTGCAATGATTTGTGCGAAGTATAAAGCTATTAGCTTGGAACTTACCTTGCAGCGATACCACGCGACAGCCATCCTGTTTGAGACGACGATGCAGCACATTGATGGTGGCATCGTTTGCATTATTGAACATGACAATCTCGCCCGGCAGCAGCTTTGGGGGTGGTGTCACACCCACATCGTTATACAATATAAATTGGCTGATTTTGTAGCCGTTTTGTATGCGCTCCTTTAGCTCCGGCGACTTAATGGTAGAGGCCAGATCAATCTTACCGGCTGCGAAACGACGCAGCATAATGCTGGGTATGCTAAAGTTGACCGCATTGCGTATATGCGATTCAGCGTACTCATTTGAGCCACGGCAATCCAATATGATGAGCTCCATGGCTCCGGCACTGGCACCGGCTCCGCTGACAGCGCGCAGCTCCGACTGCAGTCGCTCCTTCGAAATGCACTCGAACTCCGTTTCCGGCATGGCTCTATTGCTCTATTGTGTTTTAAGCTTTAATTCTTGCGACAAATTTCTTACGTTATTGTTTTTGTTTTGTGTTTGGTTTTATTATTGTTGTAGCTCAACACATTTTACATTGATGGCACTTGAGCAAAGCAATCAATCAAAGCAAAAACAATCCGTGCGCGTGTTTGCAGCGCAAGGGAAGGAATAACAATAATAAGACAACAACAAAAAACTTGTTACAAAGTTTACATCATCTGCCAGCAGCACACTTCTCTGCTTTGCTTTGCTTTGGTTTGGTTTGTATGCTTGTGTGTATGTGTGTGTTTGACTGCGTTTGTTGCTGCTTCCCTTTTTGTGTTATTTCTTTTTCTACACTCACGAATTTTTTTTTCTTCTTTTTTACAATTTTTTCTGCTACGTCTTTTTGGAGAATTTTTGTAGTCATCAGCGCATTGGAAAACTTTTGCTTTTTGCCTTTTACGTTTTGTGTTGTAATTTTTGCACTGCACTCAGTTTATACATATGTATTAGGCGTGTGTGTGTGTGTATGTTTTGGCATAAATTTCAATTGAAATTCCCTTTTTTTTGTTTTCTTTTTTATTTTTACTGCGCTATCTTGCTCACGCATACAAATGCGCGCAAATCACTACCGTTTATATGTACGTGTATATAACGTTGCCAGTATAAGCGCGTGTGTGTGTGTGACAAAAACCAAACAGCCTAAAAAACGCGACCAGCGACAACCTGCTTACGTGAATTAAACCACAAAATACTTGCAGCTTAAAGTTATGTATTTTTATTTAAACACTTTGCCAAAGCGCACACAAATATGTTTAGTTGTTTTTATGTACATTTATTGTTTATTTATTATTCATGCTTAGGTTTTATTACTGGCCACTCTCGCGGTTAACTGACTGAACACGCTGCCGCGACACAACCTACAAGCGCGAAGATACTTTTCGTTATTCGGCGCCCAAACTTTGTTTAAAAAAAAATATAGAAACTGTGGAGACTACAGACAACAGTATATGTTAAGTGAGAGCGTATCTCTACGTGTTTTTAACAGACTGCTGTTAAGTAACAGTTCTCATAACTGGTATGTACTCGAGAGCTCGGGCTTAAAACACAAATATGCATAGATTTTTCATTTGAAAAGTGCATTTTATGTCTGGAAATATATAATGTATATAATAAATACTAAATATAAGCCAGATTATGAATATGCTATATCAGTGTATGTACGCACTATAAAATCTTTTAAATTTTACACTTGCTATCTCGTACATTTAACAGAGCTGATATTCCTTAGCTACTCCCACTCACGCTAAGTATACAGCGAGAGCAACAATGCGCTCCGAGTCTACACTGTAAGGTGTAGCTGGGCAACTGACGACCCAGTAGAAAATGAGTCAGCAAACGACAGGTGAACACTATTTTGTACATAATTGCTTTCGGTCACTAGATCAGCAACAAATATTGCTATGCAGATTTTTCAAATTTCCAATTAAAAAAACAATTCGTCGGTTTCTCTATTACGCTTTTAAAATTCTTTGTTTATAGTAGCAATTAGGCACGAGCTGGGGGATACAAAGTTGCATGTGTTTGCCAATTTTTTTTGAATACGAAGCAGTCTATAAAATAAATATTTAATATATTTTGCAGAAGATTTCGTTTTGTAAGGAGCATGTGCTTTAATTTTGTATATTCAAATGTTGAACTCTCTTGTATCTTCAGTAGCAATTTTCGGACATTATTCAGCACACATGAGCACTTTGTTGGAGCCTTTCGTTTTTGCCGTTTCACAGTAAGCTCCCTTCAGAACGATGTTTAGAAGTTAGCTGTTTTAGCCGTTTGTAAAAGAATTGGCTATGAACACTCTCAATTGAGTAAAAGTCGCGACCTTTAGCCGCTTTAGTTGACTTTGACAACTGGTCCATATATATGGGAAAATTAAATAAAAATACTAAATAAGCCAAATTCAGCACTTTATTACTAATTTATTAACTAATGTTGGCAAAAGTACAAAATTAAATAGCTTGCAATGTTCCGTTAAAAAGAGCAGAAGGTGTGGCACGTCAACACAATACCAGCATTAGACAGAGCTCTACAAAAAATTGGCAACAGGGTACCATGCTATCGGCGCTCTCTTACTTTTGCGCATTGCGCCGCGCTCTCTGTGCTCATCAGTTTGTGTAAAGTTCATTGATATTTTTATGCATTGGTATGCGTGTTGATTCATTGAATTCGCAGCAAACTAGCTGGCTGGGTAACTGTGTGTTTGTGTATATAAAAAACTCTACACTGATGCGATTTGTTGTAATGAATGCGAGCAGTTTTTGTATAGAGTGGGTGGGTCGGGAGCGGCTACAGGTGGGGAGAGGAAGCGTGTGAACAAGTGTGGAATTGAAGTTTTTGTTGCACTGTTGCTATGTACATACATTAAAATATACAACCAATACACACATGTACTATATGTACACACATACATACATATATAAAACAATGAAAACTCATCAATGGACTTGCATTTGGAGCCACCCAATTGACAGGGCACGCCAGTAACGCACACATACAAATTGCGCATTTGGAGACTCTGACAATGTTTAAATTTATAACCGTGACCCTGATATTTGCAAAAAGTAAGCAGCCCAAAAGCAACAAAAACAAATTCAAGGATATGGCCGCGCGTGCAAAAATTTCTCAAAAAAAAAAACGCCACAGCCTACAGCGCATGCGTTGCGTATGCAGACATAACGACGGACAAAAACCGTATATACACAACGTGATTTTATATAAACGCCGCACATATACATACATATGGCATATACACATGCATACATACATATGTGTGTATGTACAACGGCAACTGCGACTTCGCATTCGAAACAAAACGAGAAACGAACCGTACAACAAAATTTTCATGAATGAAAGTCCCACGCAAAAATCGACATTCAACCCAGCGCAACAACAATCTATGCAAGCCCACGCGACTTGTGCGCTCTCTACTAGCAGAGAAAGGGAAGAAGGGTAACAGAAAAACAACGGGAGAAACAGGGCAAAATATGTACTTAGAAACGAGGGCCGCTTGATAGGTCAGAAAATTAGCTATGTATACTCATATTACTTAGCTCGGCAAATACCCTGCAGGAAAAAAATCGAGTTGCGAACTGGTTCCCAACCACCCCGAAGGTGAAACTGTGTGTCCCAAACCTAGTATGATCGCATACTGACTAACTAGTATGTTTAACATGGGGTTGTCATAGCAAGCAGCCAGAATTTTTGGGTATGGTGTTCAAACTAGTTGCAAACTGGTCCGCCTGCATATTGAAAAAAATAGTAGCCTCTTTATTAAAATGTAACAAGTTGCTTCCTTACTAGAATAATACAAGTTGCTTCTCTTCTGGTGTGCAACTAGTCGCTTCGTAAATAATTTAAAACTAGTGTATCTGATGCAGAAAATTACTAGTTCATTGCATATTACTAATATATTGAAAATTATGGCCCGGAAATAAAACTACTTTAAATTTACATTTTAAACACTATTTTAATTATGCATAACATTAACAGAGTTACATTATATAGTCTAGGTATTTTTTTCCAACAAATACTAAAATAGATCATTATTGTTTCAAGTTCAGATCAATTGATCTGTCCTACAGTGTCATGTGAACGTTTTTCTGACACCCGATGCTTCAAAAAATCAAACTGCTGTATTGCATCATTGCCCAGAGGACCAATTTTAAACCTTATTTTCTCCTCGTAAAAAATCTCTTTCGAATTGCGATTATACAACATCAAACACTACCTTGATGTGAGAAAATCCATGAGCAGGGCATCAAAAATTGTTCAAAGTATAACTTTTACCTCACTTACCTTCAATTTACTCAACGTTACAGCGCTGCTTGTAAACTTATTAAACTGCCCTCTTACATACATACGGCATACACATAACTGAAAGACTTTTGATGCTACCAGGACCTGGACATGAACGTTGGCGGCGACCAAAAATAAAAGCAAGCGTGGGCAACTTTATTGGATGTTGTATTGAGGATTCTATGTATGCTTGAGTGGCCAACTGACTCACTAACCAAGTTTGTAGGCATGACGACAGTCAGTGGTGGGCCGGGCCTTAAGCATACATAAATTTAAAATTAGGCTAGCAACTAAATAAGCCATAGGCAGAATAATAGAATACTGGGCGTACTTAGGCAAGTGTCAAAACTTTTAGTATGCCTTCTCCGAGTACTTCTGTTTGTTCTTTTCGGTATTCCAATGTGCCTTCAATTTCTTTTGGTGCTCAATGGGTGCGCGGCCTTGACTATGACTGAGCAAGGTCATCAATTTCATAACTCTCCACGGCTGAAGCATTTCAAGTTCATTGTTTCCCATTTTGACTTTACCTCCCAATTACCACCAGCAATGGTATCCGTACCCACTATCTGCATTTGTCAAAACTGCCAAGTCAGCGTAGCGACTACTCTACCATTTTTTGTTATCAAATGTGTTCTTTTAATAACTTGAGATATTAAAAATATATACAATTTTTTGCAAGACTTATGAGTACCTCAACAATTGGCGCTGACTAATGCTATATGAGTGCGTGAGTCACTTGGTTTGGGACCCACTTGAACTTTAATTAAGTGATAAATCAAAATCAAGTGCGAAAAGGGATTTTTGACGTATCTCTGCAGTTGTATTGAGCAATGTTCTTTTTTTTTAAGGTTTGTGACAATAAAAATAAACAAATAAAGCTAAAAATATATCTTAATGATGGATTTTTAAAGTTTTGTTTGATTGGTCTTTGAATTATTTGATGTTGTAATACGAATCAGGGTATCGCGATTTCGGCTGTATTAAACTTCGTACTATAGCGTCCAAAAAATGATTACTAAAATTAGCCAAGCAAAAGGTGTGCTCCAAGTTTATTTCAACAGTTCCTCTACAGTTCCTCTACAGTCCAGATATTGCACAGACGGACGTCGTCCTTTTTTCTCAAATCAAGCGGTGTCTCAAAGCAAGCCGATACAGCTTCGTAAAAAACGGTGCAAGGGGCCGTGACAGCATCACTAAACGGGTTCACCGAAATCAAGTTCCAGAAAGGGTGCTCTTTCGGGGACTACTATAACTAATAATGTAATGTTTTTCCCAAAAAAAATGTTCTGAAAGTGACTCGTCTGGAAAGTAAATACGAGGCTTCACCCAATGCCCGAAATTTTGTTGTTTTCTTTCCATTCCTAATATCTTATTAATACAAATTGTCTCATGAAACATTGCATCACGAACTTCTATTTTTTTGCACTTGAAATTGATCCCTACCCACTCTGTTGACCTAAGCAATTCCATTCAACACAATCAAATGCGGGTAAGCATTCCAAGTTCCAAGTGATTCATCGGGCGGATGTGGCTAGGTGGGCGCCATACGAGTCATTGACGATCATCGCATTGACGTTTAGACAGCTGTTATAGCCGGACCAACGTAATGCCCGATATATGTATGTTAAATTTATATATGAACCCATATGTTTATATAAGCGATAGCAAAAGAAGTGACCATTCAGCTTCCTCCCACGAAAGCGACGCAATGTGTGACTGATACGAAACTTTTTGCGGCCCAGACATCATACAGTGACGTCTGAGAAGCGATGTGCAAGTTCTTTCATGTTTTCAATACTCTTAAAAAAAAATGCACAGTAAATTTATAATCAACTTTGCTACAGACATTTCGTAGCTTACGTTTTGCCTAGAGCCATTCCTAACAATCGATCAATTGTACTTTTTTAATCAGATTAGTAGACTCTTAAAAGTTTTTCTACTATGTTTTCATTTTTGTACGATTTAAAAAAATATAAATCTATAATTTTTGCGAAATAATGAATAATTATATAATAGTACAACACATGCGCGATTGCAAAGTTTGCTCTGAAAAATAAACACTACAGTTTAAGTATGCGGAAAAGTTAAGTAGTTGCGCAAAAACTCAACTGGTTAAAGCGTGAACGTCCTTTTTGTTAGTAAATAAGTTGAGTTTGTGATTCGTCTGTACAAATTTTGTTTGACACATACACTTAATAGGTTTCCTTTTTTTATATTCAGTATGTTAAGTAAACATAACGCACATTACGTAAGTTTCCGTATTTTCCTATATACCCGAAATAATTTAGTGTTCAAAGTGGGGCAAAAAAGCGTATTTGCAACACTTTTTGATCAAATCAAGCTGAAAAGTGCCGGGCTGAGGACAAATTGAGTTGATAGTTAAAACATAAGCTAGTACAGTTTGTCGTTGCAAAAGTGCTCAAATTTCCAAGTCAACAGCAACTCTGAATACCCTAATTATTTTTTAGCTATCCTTAGAAAGTCGGTCTGTCTATATTAATAAGTTATTATTAATAACAAACGTACATATACTGAGTCTCATTGCTTTAAACTAGTAAGAGACATAATCTGTCAGGTCTTAAAGAGTGTACTAAAGTGCATGGAAGCTGGGCCACTTTGTTTCCCCCATTCCTAGTTGCTTCTTATGCCAAAGCTGTTGCTAATCGCTCAGCAAAGGCGTGTGACTCATCCCGATTCAAGTTATGTACAAACATATTTGTATATCTACTATGTAAATATACAAAATGTGTTCCAAGCTCTTTCGAGTGCTGAGAGTTCCACTGCCACTCCACATGCTGCAAAAGTTTGACAACTGTGCAACACCTACGCGTCGCATACTTATCCTTTAGACTTTGACTTTGACGTCATGCCGCGTGGGTTTACGCAATTTTTATACACGAGTCGTGCATATCTGGGCATTAGGATTTGGGTCTGCCAAGTGTAGGTGTTATTTGTGTTGGGCCAATGCACGCCTAAAAATATGCACAACAACTAAATAAAGCTGGTTGGGATCTCCGAGGCACTGACGGAATGACGGCTTCAATTGAGCCGTGGAGGCTAACGAAGGTTAATGCGGCAGTATTTGACCCTCGGGTTCAAATGCAACAACATGCTGGGCAAATTAATTGCGCAAATTGAGCGCAAGAGATGAACAATCTTTTAAAGTAGCTCCCGAGTTGTTTGGAACATGGATGTGTCTTGATGTAATTGATACAAACTTGGCAGGGCAATTGCAACCAATTAAATCAATAAACCCAAATGTGCTCCGCTACCAGCTCAACGGCTTGGTTTGTTATAATAACTTTTATAAGTGTAAACTTTCAATTGAGCGGCAGTTATGGATTTTGTTCACTTCCGTTGGGCCCGTTAATTATGTTGACCCAAGTAATTTGTAAATCGAATTGTGGAGCGGGCCTTAGACGGGGCGTTAGGTAGCTTGCGTGGGCATTTGTTACACATAAAAAAACGCGCTGTCATGCCCCAAACTGACGCCTGAATATTGTAATTTGCCGCAAGCCAACCCACGCAGCAGCAGTAGCAGCCACTTGGGCGCACAGTGGAAATGGCAGCTGTTTTTGTACTGGATTGAACTGACCTGACCTGATCTGAACTTTATACGACGGAAAGTTTAGTATTTCATTAGTGTGCCAAAATAATATATTTTACAGCCGGAGGACGGCGGGTCTTGTTTCATCCTAATCTGAGCAGCCCAAATAATGCGAATTATTTTCGATATTATATCTGGAACTCGAGTTGCTAGGCTAATTTTGTTTTCAGTCTCTAGTTCAGTGTGCTCAAAAACATTTCTGTCGGTCTCGAGAAATAGGTTTTTTGGATTAGAAAGCAAAAGGAAGAAGTGAACAGAGAGGTAAGGAATTCTTAGCATGGATGCAGTGGGCACTTTCCCGAACTACGTGGCAGCGAGATGCAGAGCAGGATTCCGGGCGCTGCTAGGTACGTCGACTACTTCGGGTCACAGCATACTGGGACCAAGGAAAAAAGTAATGCCCCACGAAATGGAAGCATTAGATCGTAATGGTCTTTCCATAGAAAGAAGAAAGCTAAAGATCTGTTTAAGATTGAGATAGTAGCAGTTTGGAAAGCGGCATACTCGATAACAGGGTTGCGAACGAGTGCGCTATTAATGGTTTGGCGGTTCCAGCGAAATCATAGAACCAAGGCAGAAAGACAATGGGACACCGTATACGGTTGCCACATCTCCTGAGCATTCTGGCCAAGTTATAATCATAACTAAAGGCAACTCCTGCAATACCAAAAGAATAACAGATTTGTAGGGCCTTCCGTCGAAGCTGCGATTATGATGAGGCGAACGCTTCCAAACCTTTTTGAGACTGTTTTGCAATTGTTGGAAACGGCTGCCAGCATTTGGGAAAGCTTTACTTTAAAGATCTGGACTGATATTTTGGACTTGATATTTCAACCTATTAAAGCAAGTACTTATTGTTATAATTATAAATGTAATTTAGCTAATTTTCACAAATATCTTCCACTGTGCGTTCTTGGGCTGGCTAACATGCATGTTTATATACAAACGTATATAAATATGTAAATATATTATGTACACGCCAAATACATACATACTGGTGCGTATACATTTTATTTTTGATAAGGCGAAACGGAAACATTGCACGCCCACGCAATTGGCATGTGACAGAAACGTGCGGCAACATCAGCGGTGTCTGCATTTTCCAGCAAGCCATTCATTTCCATCATACAAAATAAGCACCCAAAAAAAAAAAACAACTCCTTTACCAGATGTGTGTGCTGTCCAAAGTTTTCGTTTTTCGTGCAAAATAAAAAGAATGAGTTTAAAGGTAGTTGCGGGAGCGGCAGAGACAAGCTAAATTTTACGCATTCCAATCAGCAAAAAACGCCAAGCTTTGCGTGGGTGTACTCCTTACATACATATGTAAGCAAGTTTATATAAACAAGCTAAACATATAAGTATAGCTACATAACTATGTGCGTTTGTGTGAACGTATGTAGAGAGCAGCGCAAAAGTTATGAATGAAAAGCTGCAGTCAACGCAAAGCTTTGTGCTTGGGGCTTGGGCGTCATCTTTAGTAGCCGTTGGCTCAATAATAATAAAATTGTACTATGCGGAAAGCTGCTTGTGTGTATGGTACATACAAACTATTGATTGCTCGTTATGAGTATAAATAACTCTACAACTTAACCTTGAAAGGCATTCCATAGGTAAAGGCCAAGGCCTTGTAAAATTTTAATTATGCGCTTAAAACGCCTTTTATAAAAACTCTTAAAAATCTATTAAAAGCTCAGATTAGATTTGAAATTAAATATTAGTAAACGCAATTATTATACAAGCAAGTTGGCAGCGCCATTGTTTATTTGAAACGCTTTAAGGCTGCCATATGCGCTCACTTCTGCTCTTTTTTGCATATATGGCAACACCATGGACTGTGTAAAGAAGAAGCTGTGGTAGCGAATGGGTTCATTAGCTTTTATCGTGTCTGTCTCCACTTCGTCCCCAAAACTTTGTTACTCGCATTTGTATTGTTTGCATTAAAACAAACAGCGTCGAGGTCGTCTGCTTTAAATGCAAGAAAAAGTCTGCGTCATTCTGCACGCTGCCTGTATAATAAATTTTTAAAACAAATTCAAAATGGAATCGGATACAACGGAGTCGATAAGCGCGCAAAAAGAAAGCAACGTTAAGCAGCAGACATTGGCGGAGTTGGAGCCATTAAAAGCGCCGCAAAGTGAAGGCGCTGGGAGTGGGAAAGACGAAATTGCCGAGGCGCCGCCACCAAGCAAGCGCCAAAAGGTTGACAGTGCTGCTAAGAAACAGCTCGCTGATGGAGACGATGATGATGATGAGGAGGCGCCTGAACTGGTGTCAGCTGGGGAAAACTCTAGTTCTAGTTCGCTGGACTCCTTGGAACATGTGCAGAGCACACAATCTAGCTTGAGGCGATTTAATCGCATACCAGTTTTTATAGTGGATTATCACAATGATGTTTTAGAGTTTATTTATCGCTGTTTGGCTACACGCCATTTGCCCCTGGAAAAGAATGTGCTTGTGCATTTTGACTCGCATCCGGATTTGGTTATTGCACGCGATACGCCTGCTAGCGCTTCATATGACAAGGATACTATGCTTACCGAGTTGAGCATCGAAAACTGGATTATGCCTACGCTATATGCAGGTCAGTTGATATGTTAGTTAAGCTGAAGTTAAACCATATTTAAGTTATATTTATTACTTAAGGTCATTTTGATCGCATGGTCTGGCTAAAGAACTCCTGGTGTCAGCAAATACCCACAGGAACACACAAGTTCACCATTGGTCATAAAGACGACCGTATAGGCGTGGATTGTCCACTAGATTACTTTATAGCCGATGGCAATTACTGCACCACAGAAGAGCTGCAAGAATCGCGCTGCGTGGAGCTGCAAGTACATGATGCGGATACCGATGCTCTTGATCCTACCCAATTTATAACAGAACAAGATGCTAAGTGCTTTATACTTGACATTGATTTGGATTTCTTTAGCACTTCAAATCCTTTTTTGGAGATATATAAAGATGCCGACTGTTATACACAGCTGAAGCAAATTTTTCACTTTGAGAGCGTGGAGCTCGCCAAGGAGGCGGGCACAGCCACCATAGCAGATTACTGTGCTACGGCAGATAAGCGGCAAAAGCAGCTAGATGCGCTTAAGCGTATATTCTGCCATTTGGAAGAACAGCGTAATTTCGAGGGCTTGGAAAAGCCAGACGAAGGCATTATAACACCAGAGATCTATGCTAAAATTGAGCAGCTGGCTGAGCAACTGCAAAGCAAATACACGGACGATGAGATTGACTGGCTTTTGATATTTGATTCGGGTAGCACCACGGACAATAATGGTTTGCCGCATCATATAAGCACTAGTAAGGAACTGGAGGAATATTTTGCGTACTTTAAACGCTTTTTAGAGCGTTTACCAGTGCCGCCTGTGGCTATAACTATGGCCCATTCCGCCCAGGATGACTACTGTCCACAAAATCAGGTGGCCTTCATTGAGGAGCAAGTTTTGCGTCTATTGCGCGAGGTTTTTGGCGAACGACTGCACGAGAAGCCCATTTTACATTATATGGATGATGAATGGGATGTTATGAAACTCTAGACTCGAAAGAAGACTAAATATATAAACGTGATTCCAATAACCGCAAAATAGCAGGTTGGCAAGGAAAACTCCACGCTAATTTTAAAGGCAACTTAAAACTATTTTTATTATTATTAAACATACGCTACGTATTTATTATACACGAACACATACAAAAGATATACATACTAAAAGTAGTTACTAAATGTTGTCCTTACTTGGTTGAGAGCTGCTAAACTGTGGCCATGTAATTAATGGGCTTTTAACAAAATGTTTGACCCAATTTATGCGGCTCAATCAATATAAATATGAGGGGGTTTTCAGTTGTGTAAAGAAATTCAGTCGGTTCGGTTCAGTTGTCACTATTAACTGCACACGGTAAGTGTTTCCTATACATATAAATCTGTTCTAGCAAAGTTTGGAATGTCGCAACCAATCTCCGGATTTGATTTGATTTAAGCTTTATCTACAACTCTTGTTTATCGCCTTTTTTAGGCTTTTTGCTTTCCTCTGTTAACTTCTCCTGCAGACATTGCCTTTCCTCCTCACGTTTTAGCACTTGCTCCTCGCATAAATGTTGTTGTAGGGACTTTTTCTGCTGCAGCTTGAAATACCAATCCGATATAGTATCTTCGTATTGCTCTAGCATTATCTCACACTGTGTTTTCATTTGGGTCACCTCTACCGGCGGCTTGTCCCACAGCTCATAGGGTATACCCAGATCAACTTTGACGCCCTTGTCCACTAAGCCGTGCAGTGTTTGAAAAGTTTGCGACATACCCTTAGCAAAGCGGGTGCTGTCCGTGCGTTCTTTGTGCAAATTGTACTCCAATATGCGATCGCATACATTTTCCAAAGACTCCAGCAGCCGAAGCTCACTACGTCTATACTCGGTGCGTTTCTTGGGACGCACATCATCCACGGAATATCCCATTTCGAGCACATCATGTGATTTACCTGTCTCACCAAGACGCGCCTCTAGTTCGGTGGCCAGGATTTTGCAAGCCTCGCAACGATTGGCGTAGCGAACGCCTTGTGCCTCCTCTGCCGTTTGTTCTTCATCTGCTTCGCCATGCGTAACATTAAGAGCCAGTAAACAAACTATAAGTAAATGTAGCTGCATCTTTGCAAGCTTTTTGGACACTTTGCGGCTGATGTACTGACGTGTTTTCTTTGCGCAAAAACTTCCTCACAGTTGCCGATAAACAGCTGCTACAATGTGCTTCTTCTTAATTTTTAGCCAGTTTCCTCCACATTGCATTAAATTTAAATATAGTTACCTATGACATTGGTTATCAAGGGGTAAAGGTTCCCTTCGAACCATAATTTTTTTTCAAACATTAAGAATTTAGATGGTATTATATTAGCAGGCCAGAAGATGCAACAGATGTATTCAATGCTTCTTTTTTATATTTTGACATTAGGCGGGCAAAAAAAAATTTTAAAATTCAACTTTCGATATTGCTGCCCTTGGCAACGCCGAAATGGCTAACCAAAGGCTAACCGGCCCCAAGGTAACCGCATGCACCCCAAAACCCCCATCAGCTATACAATTCTTATGTTGTCATTATTACAACTATTTAGTAAAAATCCCAGGCACACACAAATATGGCAAATAAAAGATTCTATATGCGTGTGGAGCTCCAGTTGCATGCGGTTCGTAAGAGATTTAAAATTGAACTGAATTATCTTTAAATACTCAACAGCTTACCTGTCCCGGCGTTTGGCTTTGCTCTCACGGCTATTTGGAGGCTACCATCAAAACACTAGGTTACTATTTGCGCACAGGTGCTATGGAGCCGCGTTTTCCCTTGCTGTGCCATGATCAGTTCACCATGGAAGGTTACTTTAAAAGTGTTAGCTCAGTGCCGGAAATGCAGCAGCTATTGGCGGACGAGCCGCTGGAAATAACTCTGTGGCAGAACGGACGCCGACTGGCTTACTTTGCTGGTAATTTGGCAAATGTGGTGCAGCCAACAGTGCCCCGACTTACTTGCGAGCATAAGGGAAACGTGCAACTGCTAATGAAAGCCACAAATGCTTTTCCTGGCATACTGGCGCCCAAGGTGGAGCTCTCAGCGCAGGTTATCATGCAGGATAGGATGCGAAGTAGATTGAATAGACACAGTTGTGGTAACGAATCCAAATACTGTCATGCGTCGCCAATTAAGTTGCACGTGGAGCCATGTACAGTTAATCGCCATACAAAAAGCGCTTGTCTTAGTCAATTGGAGCAGAGACGTAAACAACAGGCCGTGTGCCATTCCAGGCAGTCCCAATGCTGTACGCCAGGCTGTATCTGCAGCTTTAGTGTTGATAGCAACAAAAGCTCTCCAGAGCAGCTGCGCAGGTTGTCTAACTGCTCCAGCTTACTTAGCAGCAACTCACAAACGCTGAGCCAGAGCTCGACGACAGATTGCTGTCATTCCATTGGATTATGGAGCACGAGCAGCGATAGCGAAGAGCATGAACGTGGCTGCCAAATATGCCAGGCATACAGTCGAGTATTTTTAAATTAATGGATAACAATTGACAAATACACTAAGCTTATATTTAAAATAATTTCAATTACAATGGCAATTACTCAAAGATAGATCGCAAAATCCATCTGTTCAAACACTAGCGTAATAATAGTAACAATAAGATTATAAGGTGCTGCGCGCTGCACTTCCTCCGGTTGTAGTTGATTGCGAATAACCACACAAGCGCGTGCTATACAGCGCAATGTGCTAAACACATGAGGCTCCAGCGGCAAATGTACGCAAACCAATGTGGCATAAAGCCAGCGAGCCAGCCAGGCATCTTTATTGTATAGATCTAGTGTAGTTGTTCCATTTACAGCTGCAGCAGCGGATGTAGAAGGTCCATCTGTCAACGACGGCTCATTGTTTAGCCAACTTTTTTGCATTTCCAGCAGGTGTTCCAAATCGATTTGGCTTAGGCGCAACAGCGTGCTAAGCAGTGGCTGCTGTGCGCGACAAAATTGCTGCCATTTTTCGGTCTCTGATGTAAGTGGTGGCTCCAATGACTGGTCATACTTCTGAGCTTGTAGTTCAAGACGCATAGCCGTAATCCTTTTGCGTGCTTTCTTAAAGATTTGGACTTGAGCTTTTTGCCATTCTGGAGTTGGCAGCAGACATTTATGTGGAGGCAGAGCTGGCTGTAATTTTACCAACTCATTAACCATTCTCTACAACTTAAATCATTTACTTACGCTCTCAACCAATGTAAGGCCATTATTGAATGGATTGTTTACAGTCTTACCGGCTTTAGGCTGCTTTGTAACCACGGCTGGACAACGTTTGCGTTCGTGTAGCATGTGCAGTAAAAACTCTTCGCCGTTTTGTGGCGGTATTTTTGGATCGAATTGGCCATCTATATCGCGTATTTCTAAAGCTTGTAGCTGAAATGTTTGTTCATCGGAAGCATCGTACATTTTTGTATACTTATAAATTTGACCGGCTTTCTCACTAAACATAATCCTGATATTTGTAATGCGTTTCTAAATGAGTTGTCAGCGCCGTTGGTATCGCCTAAGTATCGATGCTTTTGACAGCACAAAGGTGCCAGCTTGTACGGTGAGTAAAAGAGCTGCCACTATATTGTAAAATTCAAATGTTGCGCAACAAGAAACGTTACCATGCTGAAAACAAAACGATTTTTTTAACTACGTACAACGCAGTTTAATTTAATAAAATGTATTGCAGTTTGGTCAACTACTTTTTAGGGTGTACATCACAGCGTACATCGGAGTTGCTCGAAAAAAACAAAAAGTTTTAGATGGTAAATTTGTTTATGGAGATATTCCAAACCAATTTGGTACTCGGCAGTTTTTGATAGGTCCCAAGCAAAGAAACGTTTAAGATGCAAAATTCATCGGGTTTTCGCTTGCTTATGAAAATATCGTAGTTAAATTTGACAAATACAGTGTATCTCAAAGTCGTCCGCGCCTGACTTTAACGTGCTCCATCTTCTTAATTAAAAATTGCATATATAAAAATTCTTTTGGGGTAAAAAAACTTATAAATATTTTAACAATTTTTAAATGTACAGTCCGCCACAAATATTTTCTCACATTTTGAAAACAGTCGGATGAATAATATCAGAGTTAGATCGTTTTATTCCGCACTAACTTTAACTTTTCGCTATCTCGCTTCGGAACTGATGTCAAGATATATACTACGCCAAATTGGGTTTTTTTTGGATCTATTGTATTTTACAGTCGGTTAGAGTTATTTAAAAAAAAAAATCGAAATTGTTTCATATCGTCTGTTGAAGCAGCAGAATAACAACCGGAGCTAGTACAAGTAGTTTGTATTAAAAATCAGTCCTAAACATCTTCCTCAAGTTTTATAATGTATATATTATGAAATGCACCCAATTTCACTAATACGATTTTTTATGTGGTTCGAAACCGAATTTGTTGTAAGCAGTATGGAAAGAAGCAGAAGAATTGGCCAAACAGTTTAAAAAGTTATTTATTGATAATTGGTTGGTTGGTTGAAGTAGTGGGTCAATCCATAAGCCCATCTAGCGTATTCGCAACGTTTTGCTGACCACGATAAGTGGTGTGAACGCCGATTCAATTGATACTTATTTTGAATTACTTTATTTCGGAATCAATCAAAATTTTTGCTAAAACGGAACATTAGAGGACTTTGAAATCAGCTCCGAGTCAAGTGAGGAGGTCCTACCACCGAGTCTGGAGGAGGTCGAACTCTCAATCAGGCGCCATAAGATTAACAAGAGTGCCGGCTCAGCGGCAGGCCCCGAATTCGAGAAATTACTACACAGCCTCATGGTAAGAAGTTGGGAAGAGAACTGTATGCCAGGGGGCTGGAATTTTGGTCTCATCTGCCCCATCTACAAGAAGGGTGACAAAAAAGTGTGCCAAAATGATAGAGGTTTATTCTTGCTGAACACAGCGTATAAGGTCTTATCCAGTATCGACTGAAGCCATATATGGCTGGCACGATAGGAGATTACCAATGCGATTTCAAACCAGGCAAGTCAACTACGGACCAAATCTTCGGTCTGCGCATGATCTTCGAGAAGACGATAGAACGGCTTGAGGAATGTGTTAACATCAAAAACAATATCTCGAAGCATGAAGATAGAACTGTACAAGAAGCTGGTTGTGCCCATCCCTGTCTACGGCACCGAAACCTGGGCTATGACAGCTTCTGATGAGGAGCTATTAAATGTTTTCAAACGAAAAACTCTGCGTAGGATTTTCGGGGCAATCTGATAGAACGGCCAATGGAGGCTACGTTTTAACCACGAAATATACGGTCTATACAATAACATCAAAATTGTCGCTCAAATCAAACAGCAGAGATTAAGATGGCTGGGCCATGTGCATCGAATGCAGGGGAACTGCACGATGAGGCGTGCTCTGTATAGCGACCCAGTTGGCGCTACACGTCGTGGTAGACCGAAGCAGAGTTGGTTTGACACTATACAGAGGGATATAGATGGGCTGGGCATCCGCGACTAGAAAAATAAAGCGGAGAACATGGAAGAATGGAGGCGAGGGATACAGGCCTAAGCCCACATCGGGAATCATTTCATCTGTAATTTTTTAACGTACAATATGCTTAAATATGCAGATTTGTATTATGTCTGCTTTACTTTACTCTACTTCTACGCAACTATTCCATCTATTTTTTTTTTTAAGCTCTATCCCAGCTGACTTGGCTAAAACTGTGCAGGTAAGGTTAATCCTTGCATAAAGCATATTATATAAGTATTACGAAAGTATTTTATATGCACTTAAATTAAATTGAAATTATTATCTGGCCGTAGCATAAGCCAACAATGAATTCATCTAGTCATGTCTGCTTGCAAGTTTTTCCTGCCCTCCTACCCTTGGTTTAAATAACAGGCTATAAAAAACCCATTTCATAATTGTCTTACCCAGTACCAGATGTCCGTCGGTCCGTCAGTTCGTCTGTTCGTCCGTCCGTCCGTTCTTTCCTCTTTTCGTTCATCCATCTCCAAGTAAACTCTAAAGCTTGAAACTTGCGTACCTTTTGTGTTGCCATAAAATAGCCATATAAGAAGAAAGCTGCGCTCAATTAGCTGTCAAACCCAGGAGAGGCCAGGTTGGAGAGATTAGAAAAAATAAAAATAAAAATGTTTACGCAACATATACATAAACATAAATGTAGCTTGGCTTACTCTCTTCATTATTTTTATCTCTTATGTCTTATTGAATTATTATATACTTAACTGTTGAATATTATATACAGAATGTTTTTGAAATATTCTTATTACGCAGCTAAGTGAAATAATTTAAAATTTATTAAAACGAGCGAAACATTAGCCAAGGGCCAAACTGTGATAAATAAGTGCATACATATATACAAACGTATGTACATATTCGTGAATGTGTGTTTGTGTGTGTAGAACAAATTGAAATTGCAGACAGCTTTTGCTTGTATTCTCAATGTGTAATAAGGAAATCATAAAAGAATTGTTGCAAAAAAATGTTCCAAGAACAACAAATAGCCAGCAAAATGGAAAATGAAATAAAATAAAAATTATGCACGACTGTGGGACACCCTGCACCCAGTTTTCTCTTTACGCGTTGTCTGAAAAAAGGCACCAACGTGTAGCGTAAATTGCCATCAGATGGCAAAAATTTCGGGATAATGTTCCAATGGTCGATTCCATTTCATTGTCTTATTAAAAAAAAACTTTTTTTATTATTATTCGTTTTACGGACGATAATATTACGTGATATCGTCATAAGATAACTTTGATGAATTATTAACAATTTATTTACAAAGTAAATCCATCTGTGATATTTAAAATCCTCCAATCTGCGTTATTTTGATAAGGATAGGACGATGATAGGAAAAGTAGGAAATCAAGGGTAGAGTTTCAAGAGTAATATGCCTTGAAATAGTCAAATCGATGGTTGTTCCTCTCAGCGTTATTGGCTTATTAGCATCAGATACGCATTCGAGATTTCTAAATTTACGATGAATGATTTTATTTTAAATTTTAAATTAATGAAACTTATGTTTTTGAAAAACCCGCTAAAACCGGCTTGAGGGCCGAGGGTCCAGCACTCGAAGTGTAACCAAATTCAAACCGCTCGCGGCTGACGCACGGGCATCAGCTGTCTGTAAGTTAGCTAAATGATAGTTTAGAGTATTGTTTACAATCGCACGAAAGTATTTTGCCGTGAGTAAACGCGAAAAAAAAATCAGTAATGGATTTCAAACGTAATAGTGTAGTTGCATTATATTTAGCTGGAAAATCACAACCAGCGATTGTTCGTGGGCTCGAACACCTTAAAGTAAATAAAGTTTTCGTTTATCGCACCATAACTCGTTACAATGATACTGGTAGTATCGCAAAACGTCATGGAGGTGGTCATCAAAAGACTGCAACGTCACGTGAGATGGTTCAGAAAGTGAAGAAGCGACTTGAGCGAAATCCCCGACGAAGTGCCAATCAAATGGCGAAAGAACTGAAAATATCTGACCGTAGTATCCGTCGCATACTGAAAAATGATCTCAAGGTCAAGCCTTACAAGATCCAAAAGGCACATGATCTCACACCGAAGCAGCAAGTCAGACTTGAGAGAGCGAAGGAGTTGCTTCGCTTGGCCGAAAGCGGTCAATTGCCGAACATTGTGTTTTCTGTCGAGAAAATTTTTACAATTGAACAATTTGTAAACTCTCAAAACGATAGGGTTTACTTGAGGGACCGTTCATACGAGAATTTGAGTCATCGATTGGCCACCAGGAGGCAGCACCCGCCACAGATAATGGTTTGGGCCGCTGTAACCGCAGATGGGCGCTCTCCAATCGTTTTCATCGAGCCTGGCGTCAAGGTTAATGCGCAATATTATCGGGAAAGTATTCTGGAGGTTGCTTTGAAGCCGTGGGCTGACAAACATTTCGGTGGCAGACCATGGACGTTTCAACAGGACTCGGCACCGTCTCACAAAGCTCGAGTGAACCAAGAATGGCTGAAAAACAACGTTCCGAACTTCATAACGTCCACACAATGGCTCTCGAATTCACCAGACGCGAATCCGATGGATTATTCTCTTTGGGCCATTTTGGAGAGCAAGGTCCGAACTAAAAGATACAACAGTCTCGAGGCGCTGAAAAAAACCATTGTCCACGAGTGGGCCAAAATACCTGCAAGTCACATTCGGGCAGCTTGCGATTCATTTTTGGACCGTCTCAAGGCCATAGTGAAGGCAAAAGGTGGCCATATTGAGCGAAAGTAAATTGTTTCTAAATTTCGTATTATTTTTACACATTTTGTACCTTGAATTGAGTAAAGTTAATTTTCCAAAATGAATTTATGGCCTTTTTAATTGGCACTTCGAGTGCCGGACCCTGTAGTTAAGAACATTAAATTTTAATTTTAAAATATTAATTATAGTTTTTGCATATTTTATTTAAATAATTTGTTTAAATATAATCTAGAACATTTTCTAATAGAAGAAATGACAAGTAAATCAAATTTTTAATTTACCGCTATTAAAAAGCCCGCCTTAGACCTGTTTGATATTATAGAAGATTTTTTCAGACGTTGGTTGGCCGGTTGAATTTATCATTTTATATTTAGTTGGCTAACAAATGAATATGTGAATCGATTTATTGTTAACAATTAAGAAATGTAACATGGAATTGAAATTTTGCATTTTTGGGTGAGCTGGCAATATCATAGAAATCGGTGGGTCACAAAACTTATTGTCCGTGCCAAATTACACAATATAAATAAAATGATGAGCAATAAAATTTTAGAAATATTTAAGTTTTTAAGCCCACAACTCGCTTCTTATTTGTTTTTATTTATTGTAAATTATTTAATATTTTTGACCTTATTTAATTTAAGTTGGAAGTAAGGTTTTTAAGAAAAAGTTTTCTTTTTTTCAACCAACACATTTGAATAAATTTTAAATTTATTTTTTTAATACGCCTTTTAATTGTATCATTATATTGCTTAAATATATCAATTTGAATTTAAACTATATTTCCCAGGATCATTTCTGTAGTCAGTCTTCATTTTCTTTCACATAAAATAAATCACTTTGAATTGGTTCAATACTTTAAATAAAAAAATAATATATACCTTAAAAATAATTTTTTGATTTTTAAAATGTATCGTGCTGTCTTTAAACATACTTTTAAAGAAATCAACCATTTGCAATTTTTTTTTTAGTAGTGTGTTTAGAGGTAACACGTTACCTTATTTACTATATTAGACAGTGTGGTTCTATGTTCCAACTTTTAACTCTAGGAAATTCTAGATTTTAAAATATCCAGTTGGGCAAATATTTTTCCATCATTATATATGGGGCCCAACATTATAAAAACTACGAACTTAAGCATAAGAAGCATACTTTAGAAATATCTTACAGTCTCAATCGTTAGAAGCAGTAGGTCAGAAGTCCTGACAGATGTTCGGATCGGTATGTGGCATTATCAAGGAGTTTTTTTTTAAAAATATTTTAAACTAGCTTAACATGCCGGTAGCCCTTTGGCTGTAGGGTATACATAAAAAGAGAGTAACGTCAGCGAACCAGTCAGCAGCAGACATTGTGTCGCTCTCTTGTCCAACCTTTTCTTTTCTCTTCTCTTCTACTCTTCACACTTACTTCACGCAGCCATTCTGACGCTTACCCAATTGTCGTTCTTGTGTTGGTGGAAAAGCGCCAAAAAGGAAACAAGAAAATATGCTACACAATTTTCTTTGTTGCTCGTGCTTATTGTTATTGTTATATAGTTTCTGGTGTTGTTGTTGTTGCTTTACTGTTGCATAGCTGCTTAAGCTTTTTATATATATTGTTTTATCTCATACCCTTATCGGAAATGTTTCCTTTTTGGATTTAGTCCTGTTGAAAAAGGCAGTAAGTAGCTCCCTCTCTCTTAAATTGCAATACGATTTAAAATTTTTATTTCCATTTTAGTTTTTTTAATATGGGATTTCGGATTTTGTTTGGTATTCTTTTTCCAAAATTCCTTGGGCCTGCTTTACTGAAACTTATGTTTCAAGTTAACGGAAATATCTCAAAACTACTTAAATATACAAAATTCGCCGTCAACCTATCGCTTTTACTAATTTTATTTTTATCTAATAATTAAGTTACACAATTTTCAGATTGAATAACTCTTATTTTAAACTGAGCATTATCAATTTATTTTCAGAATTTTACCAAATAAAACGAATATATTTTATTCGTTTTTGCGTTCTATTAATTTCATACTTTTTGTTGCTGTGTATAACTTCTCATGTTTTCGAAACGGCTTGCGATAAATTATAATATTAACTTGAACTGTTGCCACAAAAATATAAAATTTAATTTAAATTATTTAGGGGTTTTTAATACAAAGGGCATTTTTTTAACTCTTACCAGTTATCGATACGCCAATTTATATGTCTACGATTAAAACGCGTTACGCGGGATACCCTGTACCACTAGCCACTAACCAAAAACAGAAGAATTTTTAAGCAAATTTTTTTTTTTACGATCGTTCCTATGGGAGCTATATTATATAGTCAACCGATTTTATTCAAATTTGGTACAATGCTTGAGCTATACTAAAAACTTCGGAATGCCAAATCTGGTTACGATATTTTTATTAAAAAATGGCGGACGTAAAGTCGGGCGCGGACGACTTTGGGATACCCTGTACCACTAGCTTGTCATAAAGTCCGATTTCTTCACAAAAAACCAAAAACAGAAGAATTTTTAAGCACAAATTTTTTTTGACTGATCGTTCCTATGGGAGCTATATGATATAGTCAACCGATTTCAATCAAATTTGGTACAGTGCTTAACTATACCTTAAAAACGATATGAATGCCAAATTTAGTTACGAATATCTTTACTAAACAAACAAAACACAGCGAATTTTGTATAAAAAAACGTGTATTTTGTACCGATTGGTCCTATGGGAGCTATATGATCTAGTCAAACGATTTGGATTAAATTTGGTACAGTGCTTGGGAACTATAAAATACTCATCGAATGTCAAATTTGGTTCCAATATCTTAATAAACAAACGAAACACAACAAATTTTGTTAAAAAATCGATTTTTGGAAGATCGGACCTATGTAGGAGCTATATGATATAGTCAACCGATGTTTGTCCAAATTTGGCTACATTGCTTAAGTGGTCTAAATAATTTCCAAACCGCTAAATCAGGTTACGATCATCTTTAGCGCAATTTTTCATTTTTAAAAAGTTATTTTGGCCGATCGGTCCCATGGGAGCTATATGATATAGTCAACCGATTTCGATTTGGTACAGTGATTGAGAACTATAAAAAACTTTCGAATACCAAATTTCGTTGCGATATCTTCATAAACAAACGAATTATTCATCTAAAACGCTTTTTTTTGTCGAGGTCGTCTCAAATACACCCATGGGAGCTATATAATTTATCCCCGATATCAAAAAAATAAAATAAACTTGCCTCCTATGGAATAATATGGGATCTAATGTGAAAGTTTGGTAGCTCTAGCTCTTGCCATCTCTGAGATCTAGGCGTTCACACGGACGGACAGACGGACGGACGGACAGACGGACGGACGGACAGACGGACAGACGGACAGACGGACATGGGTATATCGATTTCTCTATTCACCCTGATCATATTTTAGGTAACCTTGGGGTGTCTCCGACGTCTCCTTCTATATGTTACATACATTTTCGGCTTGCACAAACTTAATATACCCTTGGTACCATACGGTACAGGGTATAAAAATTAAATATAGCGAAATTTGTATAAAAAAACTTATTTTGTCCGATCGGTCCTATGCGAGCTATATGATATAGTCATCCGATCAAATTTGGTACAGTGCTTGGGAACTATAAAAAACTTTCGAATACCAAATTTGGTTCCGATATCTTCATAAATAAACGAATTATTCATTATGGGAGCTGTATTATTTTGCCACGACATCAAAAAAATAAAATAAACTTGTCTCCTATGGAATAATATGGGAACTAATGTGAAAGTTTGGTTACTCTAGCTCTTACCATATATGAACTTCTAGTCACCCTGATCATATTAAAGGTAACTATGGATTGTCTCCGACGACTCCTTCTATATGTTACATACATTTTCGGCTTGCACAAAGTTAATATACCCTTTGTATTAAACAGTACAGGGTATAAAAATCTCGGAATCATGTGACTAAGATGTGTTAAAGATATCAAAATTTTGATTTCTCCCTATCTTTAGGGGTTTTGTACTTAGCTATCCGAAATTTTTTTTTTTTAATAGTTTTTCGTTTAGCTCCAGAAATCGAAAAAAGTATAGCTACTATCTTTACAAAGCATATTGCAAGAATATTTGAATTGTGTAGTATAGTGAAAAATTATTATGGAAATGACAGACTTTTGGCCAAAATATGGGCCCGCTGTGCACTGAGCAGAAGTTGTGTTCAAAAAGTATAGCATACCAACAGGGGCTACCTTTAAAAAATTTAAATTTTAATAAATTTTGTTATTGCGATTTAACCTTTTTGGAAATAAATAAGTCAGAATTTAATATCCAAAAAAAAAAAAAATAAATAAAAATAGAGCCTTTAAAGATAAAGAAGTTATATGTAGCCATAAAAAAAATTTATTTTTTGGAAAAAGTCTTGAATTCAATCGATAAGTTTGTTATGAATTTGTATGAATTTTTCTTAGAAGTTAGACCTTTTTTTTTAAAAAAAAGGCCAATTTTATATACCGCAAAGGGTATACAAACTTTGGCGTTATGTGTAAAATTTCTTAACTTTTTATGTCACTCCTTGTTGGCCCTATTTGTTAGCTCAGCAGGCTCGTAAAATATTTTCGCAAAAATGTTACAGCCAACTAATTTGCTTAGTTGTTGGCCAAGTACACAGAGACAAGACATCCGACTAAAGATAATTTAGAGTTTGGGTTCGTGAGTAGAAATAAATCGTTTGGGGCAGGGCAGTAACTTTGTATGCATAAAATATACTGTCTTTTTTTTTCTTGGTTCTTGGAAACCTGTGCAAACATACGAGAAGTCTTCGAGCTGTTTGTTGGTTTGTTTTTGTTTGTTCGCCGCTTTGCCAAAAAATCATCAAAACTCATACGAATGTTTATCACACGCAAATTTTGCGTACTTGCACAAAGTTTTCTTTTGTGTAAATTTAATCATTTTTAATTAAAACGCAAAATACTTTGTTTGTTCTGCTATTAGTACATAATCATTTTTTAAACTGTTTCACGCGCTTCCACTTTGGTCATTTGTGTGCAATTTGCGCCCCCTTGGCGTATGCGTAATTTAAAATTTAAATCAAATTATGTTCGCTTTCAGCCAGCTATCAAAGTTGGCTGCAGCAAAAAGCAAAAATATATATTGCTCATACGCCCGGTAAGCCAGTCTAGTTTTCAATTTGGACGAGCGTGGCATGGCATGGCACAAGGCCTCTCATGGCCGCCTGGCGATTCACATTTCAGAGTCAAGGCTGCAACAAGTTCTAAATTCTACACCTGTGTTTTTTTTTTTTCTGCATTTGCTTTGCACTCAAGCTGCTACGTTTGCTTGCGTCCTTAACCCTAGTCTGCCCCCTTGCAGCAGCTGCACGGTTTTTTTTTACGTTTGTTCTCTGAATCAACTTCATATTTGTGCACATGTTCAGCATTGTTTATGGCCTCCGACTGTAATAGTTGCGGATACTACGCTCTTTTAATCTTAGGCCAAAGCATATTGTTTCAGGACATCAACATCGAGTGCTAAAGTTTTTTTTTGTTCTGAATTAGTTTTTTTTTGTATTTAAAAGTTTTTGTTGGATAAAAAAGGAGTACGACATAAGCTAAATACTTGGCCACTAGCAAGGCCTTCCGAAAAAAAAAAAGATTTTTCTTTCAGTCGCTAGCGAGCGAATATCGATCGCCGATTTCCAAGTATCATTCAGATTAGAGATGGAGATTAATTTCTAGCAGCGCTAGGTTAGGTTATGTTACCGCTGGGTGGACCGTACACCACCCTTCCCCCACTCAGGAGGTTCCCTATATGATCCTAAAGTCCCATCCATGTAGCAGCGCTATGGCATTAAATTCTAGGGAAACCCGCCACGTAAACTCTCAACATGATTAAAGATGACTACGGCGATGTTGTTATGAGCCGAGTGGCGATAGCTGTTCCGGAAGGTGCGGTCATCCATCAGCTTCAAGGATTGATGAAAATTAGTCCACAGTGGGAGCACTCCTGGACTCCTGGACCTGGTCACAAACATTTGTGTGTTTGTTGATGATTTTGGGATTTCATATGGTAGCGACCTAGAAATGATTGCCGAGGATGCAAATAACGTAAAGAAGGAGACGTCGGAGACCACCTAATGTTACCAAAAGCATCATTTACCTATGTCCATCTGTCCGTTTGTCTGTATGAACGCCCAGGTTTCAGAGATAGTAAGAGCAAGACCGTCCACAATTTTCAGAATAGATATCATGTCAGAAGAGATGAATTTATTTTATTTTTAAGATATCGGGGTTATATGTATTATACAGCTCTCATAGGCGTGCACCCCGAAAAATACAGGGTCGTATTTTTCGTTTGTTTTTAAAGATATAATTTGGTTAACGATATCTTATAGCATCCATAGAACCAATCGGCTACAAAAATGTTTTTTTGCGTATAATTCCTTGTATTTTGTTTGTTTATGAAGGTATTATAACCAAAGTTGGCACTCAGCAGTTTTTTCCCGTTCACAAGCATTAACCCAAATTGGATCAAAATCGGATGACTGTATCTTGATAGCCACATCTTTTTTTTTCGCTTTTTCATGAAAATAATGTTAGCAATTTTGACAAATAATATTTTACTACAATGTTGTGGTGGTACAGTCATCCGCCATCCTTTTCGTAAGCGCTTATAATCATTTAAAAAAGATAAGCTCGGTCCTGTAACATTTTCATCTAGTTCCAAGTATTTCAGTTAAGGTAATTTATATTCTATACAATGTTAAAGACGTGTCTGACCGTAAGTAGCTTCATCTAAAATTACTGGCATTAAATTCCAGAAAGTCAATGTTTTCTTTACAAAATAATAATAAATAATCAAATTCCAAGAATGAATTTTAATTTGTGGATTTTTACTCAGTACGAATTTTTTCTAAGAAATAAGAATAATTAATATTTCAACCGTATTCGACCTAAGTCAAAATAATAAGATAAAATGTGCTGCTATATCAAATGTTACTCATTCTATAAAAATCTCTTAAATTGTAAATAAAAACCAGAAGCTTTTGTATCTTTAAAGTGCATTATTTTAGAATGAATGGTCGAAATAAACTTCTAACAAAAACTATATTTTGTTCAACTAAGTAAGAAGGCGCGGAGCCGAAACAAAAATTTGCCCTAGGCCTTGTAGAGCCTAGAAACAGCTTTGACCTTGAAAGCTAAAAATATGAACAGGTAGAGAAATTGTAAAAAAAATGTAGCACATGTCTGTATGTGTAATGCTTATGTACTTAAGTAGTACATATGTGTAAGTGCAGCATATCAAAGGCAAATGTGGAACACATTGAAAACAGGTGGCGCGACAAAAACAACATATTATATTATATAAGTTATGAACGTTTATACAATGTACTCTTATACTCGTATATGCCTTTGTATTTGGCCATCGACGTCTTTGTGTCTTATTGAATAACTAGTAAAATAGAAGGATATTTAAAAAAAGAATGTATGTACATATAATACCATTCCGACATGTGTGTGGGAGATCCGGCTTATTCCGTTGGTAGCTCTAGCAGAAGTCCTTTTTTGTTTGGATAAGCTAAAACTTTTGGTGCTGTAGGATGACACATGATTTTTATTTTGTTAAATAGATTAGGGGCTAATAACATTTTATGTAAGAACAGTCAGTTGCAAAAGGCTATTAGTGTTAGGGAATATATTTATATTAAATATCACTCATATAGCTTTAACATAAAATGTGTCATAATACATATAAATATGTTATAGTATATTGGTTGTGCTAGTATTCCTTAGTATAGTTAACAAAGAGATCTTCAGTTTAGGCTTCTTCTTGGATGAGAGCATGGGCAAGAAAGCTCGGATGATATCTATCCGATAGATAGATCTAGTAATCCGCATACCTGGTGATTTTTTTTAACATAAATCTTAATTACCTACTCCATAAAGTTTATATATCCCCCTTTTGGCTGCAAAGACACTACCACAGGTGAAAGAAGAATAACACGCAGCAGATATATCCATTAAATTTAAAGATGTTTGCTTATATTTGTACTTTACAATAAATAAACACTCATCTGTGACATTTGAAAAATGTTAAATGTTAATGTTAAAAAATGTGGTACAGTCGAGGCGGTGCCCGACAGTGAAATACGAGGTGTGTTCAAAAAGTATCGCGAATTTTGTGAATTTTATTTATTCATGAATATCTATTTTGTCCCATTCAAAGTAATCCCAATGAGATATTATACACTTGTACCAACGGTTTTTCCAATCTTCGAAACACTTTTTTTTATCTTGTTCAGCTCCTCCGTCGATGCCGTGTTTATTTCGACAATCGTAGCGTAGCGTCGTCCTTTCATAGGCCTCTTCAGTTTAGGTAACAAGAAAAAGTCACAGAGGGCCAGATCTGGGGAATACGGTGGCTGCGGCACCGCACAAGCAACGATGTGTGAGCTGGGGCGTTATCGTGGTGCAAAAGCCAATTTTTGTTCTTCCACAAATCCGGGCGTTTCTGGCGGATTGCTTCGCGCAAATTGCGCATAGCTTGCAGGTAATATTCCTTATAGACCGTTCTACCCTGTGGCAAGAACTCATGATGCACCACGCCCCTGTAATTGAAGAAAACTGTAAGCAAAGCTTTCACATTTGTCCGAACTTGCCGCGCTTTTTTCGGTCTTGGTCCATTGAGATGATTGAGCTTTGTTTTCCACGTCATAACCATAAACCCACGATTCGTCACCAGTTATGAGCAAATTTGGGTCGTCGCGGACAGAGTGCAACATCTCATTAGCAATGTTCATGCGATGCTGTTTTTGGTTGAAATTGAGCAATTTTGGTACGAATTTCGCGGCGACCCGTCTCAGCCCAAATCATTGATAAAAATCGAGTGGCAGGAGCCAATTGATATGTCTAGGTCCTCAGCAACTTCTCTAACGGTGATTCGAAGATTGGCCAATACCATTTTCTTCACTTCATCAATTTTTTCGTCTGTTGTTGAAGTGCTCGGGCGTCCGGCACGCTCTTTGTCGTTCACATCTTCTCGGCCTTTTGAGAACATTTTGTACCACCGACAAACGTTGCTGCGGTAGGTAGCAAGGTAGCTTCGCCGTATGCTACAGTCAACATGCGGAATGCATCCGCGCACTTCATTTCGTTTTTCACACAAAATTTGATACAGGTTCTTTGATCCATTTTTTTGACTAGGTAAAAATCGAAGACGAACCAAAACACGTGCAAGCACAGCAGCTGTCTACAATTAGGTGAACATTCAAAATGGCCGAGCTTGTCGGCATAAGTGAGAGACATGAGTACCAACATAACGCCACATAATTCGAATATTAGTAGCCCGCGAAAATTCAAAATTCGTGATACTTTTTGAACATCCTGTACTTTTTCTCTCGAAACATTTTTTTTTCGTATTCCTACTAAGATCTTTTCAATTAGGAATAATTTTGTTTTGGTAAAATTCAATATTTATTCATATAAGTTTTGTAAATTTTTACCGATTGTAATGAAACTCGAAAGTCACTTAATTACTTACTCACTTAGTTACTAAACTTAATTAATTTGCAGCCAAACCAAAAAAAAAAGTGGCTAGACGCTTATTACTGCCGAGACAAATATATTTATTAAATTTACCCTTATTGAAAATTCCTCGGAAGAAGTTTAGACAAAACAACGAGTGTTCAAATTTTACTAGAAAGAGAAAACTTCGTCACGTCGGCTTATCTTTGTAGATGGACTCACCCTTTTGCCCCCTACTCGTGGTAATATGATGGTGCTCGTTGTATAATGTTAATCTTAGATCTGCTTTCGTCACCCCTTAACATGGAACTATACTATACATTTATTTTAGCTCGGAGTTATACAGAAGGAAACTTAATGGTAGGATCCAGACCACTGTAGCGTATTTCAGACTGAAGTTATCAGCATCTACTTTGCAGCGAATCACCACAGGAGGGTGAAAGCTTTGCAACTAACATTACTACTTTTTCGGATAGTCAAGCTGCAATCAAATCCCTCACTCGTTTCAACGCTAAATGTAAGCTTGTGCATATTTGCCAATTCGTCCTAGGCCAGTTATTCCTGCTCTCTAGAGTACTCCTCGTTTGGGCACCCGGACAAAGGGACACACCAGGAAAGTGTGTGGGCCTTACAGATCTTTCCAATTTCTGCCACAGAGTTATAGCTAGTTACTGACCAATAATGCCTATATAATCACCACAGAAGGGTGAAAGCTTTGCAACTAACATTACTACTTTTTCGGATAGTCAAGCTGCAATCAAATCCCTCACTCGTTTCAACGCTAAATGTAAGCTTGTGCATATTTGCCAATTCGTCCTAGGCCAGTTATTCCTGCTCTCTAGAGTACTCCTCGTTTGGGCACCCGGACAAAGGGACACACCAGGAAAGTGTGTGGGCCTTACAGATCTTTCCAATTTCTGCCACAGAGTTATAGCTAGTTACTGACCAATAATGCCTATATAATCACCACAGAAGGGTGAAAGCTTTGCAACTAACATTACTACTTTTTCGGATAGTCAAGCTGCAATCAAATCCCTCACTGGTTTCAACGCTAAATGTAAGCTTGTGCATATTTGCCAATTCGTCCTAGGCCAGTTATTCCTGCTCTCTAGAGTACTCCTCGTTTGGGCACCCGGACAAAGGGACACACCAGGAAAGTGTGTGGGCCTTACAGATCTTTCCAATTTCTGCCACAGAGTTATAGCTAGTTACTGACCAATAATGCCTATATAATCACCACAGAAGGGTGAAAGCTTTGCAACTAACATTACTACTTTTTCGGATAGTCAAGCTGCAATCAAATCCCTCACTCGTTTCAACGCTAAATGTAAGCTTGTGCATATTTGCCAATTCGTCCTAGGCCAGTTATTCCTGCTCTCTAGAGTACTCCTCGTTTGGGCACCCGGACAAAGGGACACACCAGGAAAGTGTGTGGGCCTTACAGATCTTTCCAATTTCTGCCACAGAGTTATAGCTAGTTACTGACCAATAATGCCTATATAATCACCACAGAAGGGTGAAAGCTTTGCAACTAACATTACTACTTTTTCGGATAGTCAAGCTGCAATCAAATCCCTCACTGGTTTCAACGCTAAATGTAAGCTTGTGCATATTTGCCAATTCGTCCTAGGCCAGTTATTCCTGCTCTCTAGAGTACTCCTCGTTTGGGCACCCGGACAAAGGGACACACCAGGAAAGTGTGTGGGCCTTACAGATCTTTCCAATTTCTGCCACAGAGTTATAGCTAGTTACTGACCAATAATGCCTATATAATCACCACAGAAGGGTGAAAGCTTTGCAACTAACATTACTACTTTTTCGGATAGTCAAGCTGCAATCAAATCCCTCACTCGTTTCAACGCTAAATCTAAGCTTGTGCATATTTGCCAATTCGTCCTAGGCCAGTTATTCCTGCTCTCTAGAGTACTCCTCGTTTGGGCACCCGGACAAAGGGACACACCAGGAAAGTGTGTGGGCCTTACAGATCTTTCCAATTTCTGCCACAGAGTTATAGCTAGTTACTGACCAATAATGCCTATATAATCACCACAGAAGGGTGAAAGCTTTGCAACTAACACTACTACTTTTTCGGATAGTCAAGCTGCAATCAAATCCCTCACTGGTTTCAACGCTAAATGTAAGCTTGTGCATATTTGCCAATTCGTCCTAGGCCAGTTATTCCTGCTCTCTAGAGTACTCCTCGTTTGGGCACCCGGACAAAGGGACACACCAGGAAAGTGTGTGGGCCTTACAGATCTTTCCAATTTCTGCCACAGAGTTATAGCTAGTTACTGACCAATAATGCCTATATAATCACCACAGAAGGGTGAAAGCTTTGCAACTAACACTACTACTTTTTCGGATAGTCAAGCTGCAATCAAATCCCTCACTGGTTTCAACGCTAAATGTAAGCTTGTGCATATTTGCCAATTCGTCCTAGGCCAGTTATTCCTGCTCTCTAGAGTACTCCTCGTTTGGGCACCCGGACAAAGGGACCCACCAGGAAAGTGTGTGGGCCTTACAGATCTTTCCAATTTCTGCCACAGAGTTATAGCTAGTTACTGACCAATAATGCCTATATAATCACCACAGAAGGGTGAAAGCTTTGCAACTAACATTACTACTTTTTCGGATAGTCAAGCTGCAATCAAATCCCTCACTCGTTTCAACGCTAAATCTAAGCTTGTGCATATTTGCCAATTCGTCCTAGGCCAGTTATTCCTGCTCTCTAGAGTACTCCTCGTTTGGGCACCCGGACAAAGGGACACACCAGAAAAATGTGTGGGCCTTACAGATCTTTCCAATTTCTGCCACAGAGTTATAGCTAGTTACTGACCAATAATGCCTATATAATCACCACAGAAGGGTGAAAGCTTTGCAACTAACACTACTACTTTTTCGGATAGTCAAGCTGCAATCAAATCCCTCACTGGTTTCAACGCTAAATCTAAGCTTGTGCATATTTGCCAATTCGTCCTAGGCCAGTTATTCCTGCTCTCTAGAGTGCTCCTCGTTTGGGCACCCGGACAAAGGGACACACCAGGAAAGTGTGTGGGCCTTACAGATCTTTCCAATTTCTGCCACAGAGTTATAGCTAGTTTCTGATCAATAATGTCTATATAAGAGGAGAACGAGCGTTTATAAACCAATGAAAGCTGCTTGCTTTGCGTTTCAGAAGCGTCCATTTGGTTTCTATGAGCCAAATGAAAAAATAGTTATAAGACCTTCCAATAAATTTACCCCAAATAAAGTGCTTTTAAAACATTCTGGGACCAAAATTGATAAATTTGAAAATATTTTATACTTTGTGAAGTTATCAGTATAATATAGTTAAGATGTCTCGAAATTCATATAATAGGTCTTAGTGTGGTTGGTATATGAAACAAGTTTGCGGAAAAGCTACCTAGTTGGCTAAGTTTCGAGCTTGATCTACACTTCAAGCTAGGTTTAATTTTTAGAAATGTCTCGTAGCTTTTTTACTTTTATTAATTAAGGAAAATTAAGTTTATTTAAATTCTTAATTAGGTGCAACCAAATCCACTTGTTAATTATACATCTTGTTATATATATTTTCTAAAAAAGTCCCGCTTTGTACAATTCTGTATATAAATACAACCTCTACCAGCAACTGCTAGCGTTGTGGCGTTTGCTTTGCTTCTGCTTCATTCGGATGGCCTTATATTTAATTTAGCCAAATCAAATCAACACCGTCTTAACAAACAAAGGCAGCTCTGCCGCTTGGTCCTGCGCTGCTTTGTCAGGACTAATTGAGTTTCTTAATTATTTATTATACGTTCTCTATGGAGCACATACCATAACTGGTGGCAACTTGTCACTCATATAGAGCTGCCAAGTTGAGATATAGTTTAGAAATCAACGACGCGTTTGGCTCGTGCCCAAGGATAACAACATAAGGATGGCAAACACATCGATTTATATTACTGCTAATTTAGTGCCATGAATCTTCCTTCAACTCTTGGTTAGATTCTGTGTTTGTCACATTTAATTAGTTCAATCTGGCATTTGATTTCATGCTCGTACATCATTTAGCCTGAGGAGTCAAAGGGACACTGCCCAACAAAAGGAATAAACATGGACATATATCATTTGTTGGTGCTACCATAATATTTACTTATGTGTATTTTTGTGGTTTAGTGTTTACAGTGATGGCAATGTAAATACTAAAGTTTTCATTGAAAGTCCTGAAAGCCTGTTATTAATTTTGATTGCTGAATTTAGAATTTAAAAAAAGAGAAATTTTCTTTAAAAAACTAAAATATGACATAATGCTGCGTATACGCAACGATGGCGTATTGAAGGACAAATTCAAAAGTCTCGAATGACTAAAGCATAATTAAACAATTTAAATATTCATGATGATTTATTCAAGAAGAAATTCAACCTATTTTAAAGTCGAATAGAACAAAATTTATACTCAGTAATTTTTTGGCTTTAGTTCAAATTTAGACGCTAGTTTCTCTATCAGGGTAGGGACAGGACTTCGGAATAACGTGAAAAAGGTAGAGTATTGAAAACAGGCTTACCATCGTTTCGTTTTTTTTTATATCAATGATTTTTTCTACCAGCGAATTTTACGTCTGCAATATTAATAACTGAATGATCTCAAGATCCTTGCCAGCAAAGTTGGACTCTCGATAAACACATCCAAAACCGAAGCGACGCGTCTCAACCACACCAGCCAAGGTGGCATAACCATCTGCGGGAACACTATCGACTATGTCGTCAGTTTCTCATACCTTGGCACCACAATTTCCACCAGTGGTCGGGTGGATATGGATATAGAGAATCGACAAAGCAAAGCGCGATCAGCGTTTGGACGCTTATTCCGCATATGGAGAAGCCAAGCAAATAAGTAGAAGAACAAAGCTGAGGATGTTCAATGCAAGCGTCAAATCCATCTTGACGTGGCTGACCCCGCAGAGAATGATATCAAAAGTACAATCATTCGTCATTCGTCTTATAATTGCATGCGGGATATTCTGGCCCTACAGCATATCAAACGCGGAACTATGGAACTAAACTAGTGAAGTTCCCATCTGCACCCAGATAAGAACAAGCAAGTGGCGTTGGATTGGCCATGCTTTTAGAAAAGACCGAAGCAGCATCGTCAGGATGTCTTTGGAATGGAAGCCCCAAAGAAGCAGACGAGTGGGAAGGCCAAAGGCAACCTGGCGTCGTACAACACTAAACGAATTGTCCCAACACAACATCAGCTGGGACAAACAGAGTCCGGTGGAAAGTTCTTGTTGAAGTTCTAAGCTCCCTGGAAGTACAGGTGGAGAACTATTGATAGTCGACGATAGTAATTTCAGAACCATCGATAGTTGAAGATAGTACTATCGATAGTCGACGATAGTCCCATCCACAATATTAAACATGTTTAGTTTTAAATTTAAAGTTTGTTTAATTTTTTTTTGATCCAAGAATTAAAGAATGTTCACATTGGTTCGCCTCTCCGAAACAATTGGGCGAAGCTACAGAGCATCTACAACTGCCGCTTGTCTATGCGATAATGTCAGTATTCGCCGAAATACCTGCAGCTGGAGTGCTGGAACATGATTTTCCAAGCCATGGTGGAATCTTTTCAGATGATCGTGCAAATTTGAAGTAGTTTCGCTGGTTTTATACCCCTTTCCGCAGTTAATGCAATTAACCAATTTTTAGCCATCTGACGTTTTATAGTATTTCCATACTTGTAAGATTTTATTTTTCTCTTTTTGTGTTTGCCTCTCGGCCGCCAAATCTTTCTCCGAGTCCGTGCTGCTGCAATCGCATGCCTGCCTTTCAGCCCTCGACACACTAAGTGTGAGAAGGTCCCGACGTTTACCTCAAATTCGACACATAGTCAAAATACTTCATAACTGCAGTATGAACTCGGTAATCGCAACGCTCGATACACGCAATTCTCTGATTTTTGCAACACTAAGAAATATATCATCGTTATCTTTTTTCCTATTTCTGAAAGAGCTTCGTGAGACGGCTATTATAATAAACATTAATAGTTATAAAGTGCAGACAACAATAGTCGAGATGTTTAAAAAAAATATTTTTCTAGTTACATATTTTTCCTCGGTGGTTGCAACCTCCTCAATAAGTGCCTAGATTTCTATTAGTTGAGGTTACCGAGTTCATACTGTACTTTAAAAGTAAGCATAATAACTCTTTGAAGAAAGAGATCCATTTCTTTTTATTGAGGTATCACTGTTTTAATAAATTTTTTCACAAATATTTTTTTTAGCAGACGCCACAAAAAAACGCGCAAATTGTACTTTTTGGTGACGTGAAAACTATCGGAGAACTATCGTAAATGTCTCGCTGCAACAGGCTTTAAATACAATATAACAATTTTTAAATAATAAAAACATCTTAGATTAAATTTTATTTCCTTTAACACATTTATACAGGGTGCGCCAGAGAAACTTACTTATTTGAAAGGTCAATAAAAACAAAAGTACTTCAATTATTGTTTTAATTTTTTTTTTATTTAAGAATACAATATCCCAATTTTTTTTTCATGCAGTCTTGAAAATGACATCGGATAAATGGCGGCCCCCATTGCGCATACACTGATGAAGTCGATTTTTGAAATTCATATCCACAGCAGCAATCGGTATGTTGGCAATGGCGTCGCGAATGTTGTTCTTCAGGTGTGCTATGGTCCGTGGTCGATTGACATAAACCAGAGATTTCAAATAACCCCATAAAAAGAAATCGCATGGCGTCAAATTTGGAGAGCGTGCCGGCAATTGGATCTCGCCTCTGAGAGAGATGAGGCGGTCGGGGAAATGTTGTCGCAACAAATTCATTGAGTCTCGTGCTGTGTGTGCTGTGGCTCCATCTTGCTGAAACCACACGTTCCTAACGTCCATTTCTTCGAGTCTTGGAAGAAAAAATTCCTCGATCATGTTCCTATAACGAGCTCCATTCACGGTAACTGCGCGTTCGTTTTCTTCAAAAAAAATAAGGACCAATGATACCCATTACCAACATCGCACACCAGACAGTAACTCGCTCACAGTTAAGTGGCTTCTGGTGAAGCTCACGTGGATTTATACCACACCAATAACGCATGATTTGCTTGTTGACGCAGCCGGAAATGTGGAAGTGAGCCTTGTCACTGAAAAAAACGACCGCGTCTTCAGGCAGGTTGTCAACCAGCATTGCACAGGCATTTTGACGGGCAACAAAAACGCGTTCAGTTAATTCTTGCACAACAGCCAATTTATAGGGATGAAAGTGAAGGTCTTCATGGAGAATTCGTCGAACAGTGGTTTCAGAAATTCCCATAGCAGCTGCGTGTTTGCGAGCCGAACGCCGGGGAGAACGCACAACTGACTACCTCACTCTTTCGACATTTTCCGGAGTTCTGATGGTCCGTTTCTGGGTTTAGCGACACTTCCACACTCCCGAAATGAGTTAACCCACGACAGAATCGAATTACGGCCAGGAACGAGTCTGTGAGGAGGAATTTCAAAGCGAGCGCGGAAGGCACGTTGCGTAGCAACAAGTGAGCGACCGTTAGAAAAGAAGCTCTCGACTGCGGCAACTGACTGATGGGAGGGTGGAGGGAAAAACAACATTGGGAACTTCCCCCTCCAGATGTGCCCTCTCTCGCCCCTCTACCCGCCCAACACACCGCGCGGGAATTTTTTCAAATAAGTAAGTTTCTCTGGCGCACCCTGTATATTCACTTTAAATTTATTTTGGCATTTCATTTAAAAAAACGAAAAAATTTACCTTATTAATAACATTACCATTTTCGTTTAACTGAGTAATCATAAGTATGTTAACGCAGGATTGCTCACGTTTTTAGTCTGGCACTTCTGCATTTCTGCATCGACAGGCTGCTTAGAAAACGCCATATTTATACTACCATATTTATACTTTATACGTTGTTCTAGTCACTAAACAGTGAATGAAAGTTTTCCACTTGATCGTGGTTAGGGATGTCCAGTAGATTTCCATTCAGTTTCTAAAAAAATTTACACTATTTTCGATTAACTACTTTTAGTGCAATTCCAGATGGTTCGTTGAACTGAAAGGCTATTTACCATGAATATTCTAGAATGCCAGGATATAACAAAATTAAATGGAATTTTATTTGCAAAAATAGTTTATTGTTGCACGTTTCAACTCGTTTCAGTTATAATAAACATTTTGTAGTTGTTGTTGACTTTTAGTTATATGAATTATGCATTTTATGTAGTATAATAAATAATATGCACACATTTAAAACTATATTTATTCGAGTGTGTATTTGTGTATTTTGCAATGAAAACTGAAATGTCCGAGCCTTAATTAAACGTTAATTTATATAATTTGCAATGTGGCATAATATATTTATATATATAGTTAAACTATGCAAATTTTATAAATATATTTTGTATACATGATTTGTTTTTTTTATCAGCTTACAAAAAACTTAAAATTATGTCATAATAATTGGTTTTTGATATTAAATATTTAATTACATTTAACTATTAAATAACATTGTTTTTAGGCTTTACTAATATTATTTCAAAAGTAGTCATAGCCAAGCTCCTGGAAAAGTTGGAAAAGCTCATAGAATGTTGGAGACTGTATGAAGTATTGTAGTAAATAGTATAAGGCAGCAAGTTATAGAGAGAGTAAGAACTGTAGACTTTTGGAATCATAGCAATTTCATAGATACTTTTAATTTAGATTAGTAATTTTTAGCTATTTTTTGTTTCAATAGGGTTTTAAGGCAGCAAGTTAAGAGTTAGTTGGTAAAGAGTTTTAGTTTCAGCAAGTTTCACATTTAAGCCGCTTAATTTTACATTAATAAACATTTTAAACTTATGCATTTGTTGTATATTGTATAAATATGGATAACTACATGCATAAATATGCTAATTTGAATATTTTAGCCAACTAACAACTCAGTACAAAGTTTATTAATTTATTTAAATAGTTTTAGTTTAAGCCAACTATAAATTTAATTTAACGCTTACATTTAAGCCAAATATTTAACTAATACTAGTTGTAAGCACTAATACATTATGCTTAATGCCTTTTAGCTACACTTAAAACTTGAAATGGTTTTCAAGTACATTAATTTATACAAGTACTTACATAATATTATTGTTTAGCTTAGTTTTCTGAAGCAGTTGCCAATTAATTTGCATAGTAAATTCGTAAAAACAAGTATTTGTATTAATTTAGAGTTCATATGCATAAGAAGTTAATATTTTGTAGGAGGCACTTCACAATGAAACAATGATTTTTGAGTATCAAAAGTTGGCAAGTTAAAAATTCATTAAGTGCGTTTCATACGCGTTTTTCTTGGCGGTTTCTACAAACAAATATTGGCGCGTTTTTGTATTGAGCAGCCATAATAAACGCAAGCGGTTTATATTAGCACTTTTGGGGCTGGAAAAACCGCATGCGTTGTAGTGCTTTATGCTAGGTCTATTTCTCTGCCTTCTTAGTGGTTTTCCTTGAAAATGTGCGCCTTTTAGACAAAAAAAAACTTGCAATTGTTCGGTTTCCCACAAAAGAAATTTGGATGCACACAGTTTTTAATTAAGTTTTTAATTTTAAAACTGTTGCAATTTTATAAAAGCTAATATTTTTGAAAAATATACAAATTTTAACCACTTTTGATTTTCGGGATTTCGATTTTGAATATTACAGCATATTGAGGAATTTCACTGTTTAAACCTTAGGTCTACGGCATAGAATTAGGGTTGATTTCTAACTTTTGGGCTGTAAATGCAAAGAATTGAATAAGTATACCAAGATCTGGATATAGCTGGTGCTTCTTCTAGAGCTTTCTGAGCTACAAGCTCAATCATTTTCGCTGCTTCTTTTAATTATTACACTTCAAAAATCTAAAATATGCAAGCACAACTTTCTAAGATAAGGTGCAGGTTAGGTTAGGTTAGGGTGGCAGTTGGTACTCCCCCAACTCACATAGATCAAGGCCCTACGCCGCTACAGTGGATTCATATATTTTCTATATGAATGAACCTGAACGCTGAGATAAATCATCAAAGTAGTGTGACTTTAGAGAGCGGAACCACCATAGTTACCATAGATGTCATCGTGGGGAGCGTTAAGCCTAGATACATGAATTCCCACAGAAATTGAATAGATGACGGTTGAGCATTCGGCTCTATAAATAGAATTGGCTTAAGACAGCAAAGTTATATCCATGGTAGAAGGCTATTCATTCTGGAGCTCGTTGTAGATAAAAGTCACAAAAGTGAAATTATTCATATATCATATAGATTAAGCTGATTTGGGTAAGCATACCGATAATAGGTTTAAAGTTGAGACAATAATCTTAATCCGTTTATAATTCGTATAATTTAGAAGTTATGAAATTTAAAGACTATTTATGAAAAACGGAAATTTGGTGGACAATCGAGCAGGAAGCTTGGGACAACGCAGGAACTTAAGGAAAAGATATTTCACCCAAAGGATCAGTCTACTTTAAGGCATTGATTGTCATTGTGCTTTTAGAGAGTGTGAAGTTCGCAGTGATTCCGAAATTTCGACTTTATTTAGAAGCATGACAAGTGAGCTTATTATGGCTGCTCCGAGCTTCGTGTCCAATTAAGAGTTATTGAAAAGTTGTTCAAATCTAAATCGAAAACTATGCCTGAACCCTGAATCCAAGTCTTTAAAAAAAAGTATAGATAAATAGTTACCTAGAGAGTATTGTAAGCTTCGGTGTTCCGAAGTAAGACTTAAGTTTAAATATTATAAACCGAGACCAAATGGTAAAGCATTAAGCATTGCTTTAATTAATATTATATAATATTATATTCATTATAATTTGTTTTTTGCTTTTTATAAAAATACTTAACTTGTTTTTACTTTGTTAATTTAAATAATGTTTTACAGCAATTGAAACACTGGCAAGCCTTTAGGACTTTTACTATTTAAGCCTTTTATTATGTAGTACACATATATTACTATATGCGTGGGTGTGAGTGTATTTGTGTGTATGGAAATTTTCTTTTCATTGATAAATTATCACAAAATTTCGTTTTCGCGCACTTTACTTAATTCACTTTATTGAAAATCGTTCTCTTTGAGACCCCATTGACTCCTGTACCCCGACAAATGCTTTCCCAGACTGCGACCCACATACGTAGCTACCGATGACGTTGTAGACGCCGCTTCAGTGGACGCACCCGACTCGTAGGTTGTCTGATATGTAGCGGGAAAATCTGTCGGGGACAGGAGTAACCCTCACGTCCGTACAAATTTATACACTATCAAAAACACCATAAACGAAATGGCCACCAGCACCACGGCGGTTATAACCTTGGCACAGGTATTCAAGCCCGATTCGTGCGGATTCAAAGGTCTCGAGCTGGTGTGCGTAGCCGAGCGACGTCGTTTGGTGGCCAAACCGCGCGCCAGCTCCGGAAATGCGAGCGATTGTGTGAACGTTAGCTTGTGTATGGACTCGCTGAGCGAGTAGGGACCCACCGAACCACGCGCAGCTGCTCGCAGCAGCACGTACTCAAGATCGAGTGCATCGAAGAGCGAGTAGCGTGCCGTCATGGTGGAGGAACGACGACGTTCATGTCCCGAGTCGCGTTCCCGGTCCGACTGAGGCTGCAGCCAAGGATCGGAGACGCGCTGCTGTGCACCCGACGCACCGGCAGCATAGGCAGAGGAGCAGCCACCGCTGCTGCTGCCAGCGGCAATGCCAACGCTGCCGCTGCCACCAGCGGCGCCCAGACCGCCACCCAAACTGACCGCTGCCACGGAAGTCAGCGACGACGTCGTCGACGACGAGGCCGAGCACAAACGTAGATTAGTGGCTAGGCCATTGTCGTGAAATTCATTGGCATCCTCAATTGACGTTTGATCGGGTGAGGTTTGTGCGCGTTCCAAGGCGGCCGCGTGCTTCATGCGCAGCGCAAACAGACGCGCATGATCTGGATGCAAGAGCGCGCTGGACTTGCGTCTATAGTTGGCTCCGTTGGGCACCACACAAATGCTGTTGCGCATGCCACGCCGACCCAGCGATAGACTTGGAGAGCCTTGTGTGGGCGTAGTAGTGGGCGAAACATGGCAGCTACCACCGCCCGTTAGCAAAGTGCTGCCGCTGGGTAGATTAATTAATAAACCCGCACCCGGTGGCGCTACCAATGCATTTGGTGAAGGCGAAGCCTGCACCGAGTCTATGCCAGAGTCGCCGGCATGCAATGTATCACAGTACAGCGAATTGCGTCGCTCTGTGGTGGCCAAGGTTAGATGATTGCTGGAGCGTTTGTTGCTGCCGCTGGCGCTGGAGGTGCTCGCTGTGGTCGTACTGCTGCTAGTGGCCGTGCTGCCGCCTCCAGCGCTGTCAGCTGCGCTGCTGCTGGTGCTAGTCTCGACAATAGCGGGAAAAATGAACGATTGGCCATCGGCTTCGCCGCGCGGTGAATCCTGTAAGAACGAGAGTTGAGATTGGTGCAGCTCACACAGATAAGGGTTACAAAAGGGCTAAAAGCAGTTCTTTGTGCTGGGGGATGCTGTGGGCATTTGGTTAGTAGTTACGGTGAGTGAGCAAATTTGTATTTTTTATTTTTTTTGTGTTTATATACAGCGAGCGAGGTGGGGGGTTTGGTGAACGCTTACATATGTACAAAGTTTACGAGTAGTGTGCTTCGATAAAAAATTCTGTATCTATAAGCAGGAAATCAAACCCTTGCTTAAAAATATTAAGGATTTTTTCGGTGTGCTCAAGTCGATTAAGAAATTCATGAAAGGTATCTGTTTGTCCATAGCAACTGATTTTCGAACAACACAGTAGCTAGAAGAAGTCTTTAGATCTTAAATTCTTGTCACAACAGTTATTATCAGATTTCAAGTTTAATATCTAAGTTTCAAAGCATATTAAACCGGATGAAAACTGTGGAAACAAGCAATCCCTGTATTTTTTAAGGCTTATTTCGATGATTTGATTTCCCGTTTATAAAACTTTTTCTTTAAAAAAAATTACCCAAAAAGATTTTAGTTAAAAATTGTGGAATTGAAGTATTCATACTAGCGTATAAAGAAACCTCAAGTTATATGGGAGTTTAAATTTTTATTTCACATTGGTAGTTTGGTAATAGGTTAGTAGCTCTTTGGGGCATGCAAATTTCAAAAGTAGATCAATAGTTAAAAAAATGCTAGTAATATTTTTTTTAAGTTCTTAGTTCAAAGTAGTAGTAATTGAGTAATTAAAAAAGAATGTCTAGACTTAATTCTGGATTGAGACGTAGTAGTTCATATAAAGCATACCCGCTGGCCCTCGGGGCCGCTGTTACGACGCAACTGTACGAAGCCCTCCTGGCGTAAGAGCGGCTACCATAATCACAATCAAACCAAACCAAAACACGCACACACAAACCGCAAATAGGGCAAAGAGCAATTGGAAGAGAAAAGTTTTTGAAACAAATTAACACAAAACGTACAACAGTGTCGAACCACAACATAACCTCACATTTAAAAAAAAACTAAAGATACAGATTCAGATACAAAACTGTACCTTTTGTTGGGTGTTGCACTAACACAGACACACGCGCGCATACTTGACATACGCACACACACATACACATGTAAACCAGAACAACAAAAGTAACAACAAGAACAACAACAGCTTTTGGTGCTTTGTGCCTACCTGGCTGGGCCACACCTGCAGCAATGGCAGCGAACAGGATGGCTTATTGTTGGTCGTTGACGCTGAGCTGCCATTGAAATTGGCCGCTGCCGTTGATGATGACGTGCCAGAGCCCTGGGACAGGCTGGTGTAGTGCAAATGATTAAAACGTTGTCCATCGCTGGCTGGCTTTGTGCGGGTTGGGCTCTCATATCCAGTCGAATCTTCCGAGGACGTTGTTTTTGGCGAACGCCAAAATCGCTTCAGACGCAGTTCGCGTCTTTTTTCTTGTTTCTGTAAATACACGCGGTGTAAGCAACAATTAAGTAAATGTTTAAAAATGTATTTTTAATATACTATGGAACTCTCATTGTATGCATTGCAAGGATTAATCCTGTCGTGCTAATGTGTGTCAAGGGTTGGGAGGATGCCATGGCACATGAAGTATTTTATTTTTAATTAGCAGTTGTTGAATCCGTTAAACAAACAGGCTCTTCGAGAGTTGAAATTATTCAATATCAGTTACGACGTTAACGAAACGAGCGTACGAAGAAAGTGGTTCTTTGGCAACGTCAACGCCTAAGATTAAAGCACATCCACGTCACAGTGATAAAGCTATTGATGCCGTAAGAGGTGATTTTGAGGAAAATTCCGTTTATACCGTCACCGGTATGTTAGGCATGACTCCAACGATCATCCGACCCGTATTAATAGTGGATTTGGGTTACTTCCCATTCAAAATGCAAATGGCACATCAATTACTATCAGTGGATAAGCCTCATTGCATCGGCAGTATTGACCGAAACATGCAAAATCTTCTTGCTGGTAAACCTTAATTTTGGATAATGTGATCATGATTGACAAGGCATATTTCACGCTGTGTGAATACATTGTAAGTCCACGATAAACTCACGATGTGCCTTTACATTCACCAAAAGTTACAGTCTGGTGCGGTGTATCCGCGAATATTATAGCTGGCCCGTACTTTTTTGAAAGGGACGACGGTGAGAAGTTGTTACTCTATTTTTTTTGCCGATAAAATTGCATGAGCACGATTTGGAGCAATTTTACTTTTAACAGGATAGCAGGACATACCATACTGCTCACAAATCAATGGATTTATTGCAACCAATGTTCCTGGTCGATTGATTTCGGAATACGATGTCTATGACTGACTACCGTGATCACGTGATTTAACTCCGTCGGATTTCTTTTTCTGGGGTTACTTGAAAAACCAGGTTTATTTCAACAAGCCTTAAACCGTCGCATAGCTGAAGGCAACGAAATCGCAAGAATTTCGGTTGAAACATTGGCCAAATTGAGGGAAGATGCTGAAAATCGGGCCAATTTGTATGAGGCTGCAGGAGATGGACAATTGATTGTCATAATTTTCAAAAATTGACTAAACAAAATGTAAAATTTCAAATTAACCAAAAACAAATTGAAACTAAAGAATATTTTGCTTTTTACTAATATAGGTAGGAAGGTAGGTTATGGCGTCAGTTGAAACCTTGCGTCTTATATAGGCCAAGATCAGGTCATTTGTGATACTGATACTGGGAGTAAGTAGACTGGAAAAATTAGGGAAATAGAAAAAGTGGAAAGTGCAGGACCATGCTTAACGTGGGATTCGAATCTACAAACTCTGGGTTGATAGTCTAGTGCACTGTCGCTAGGCTATAGAGGCCGCTATTTACTAAATTAAATTTTAATTTTACTATGTATATCATTTATATTATTATTCGTTGAGGTGTGGAACACGGAACATATGCCGACAGAGTGGAAAGAATCATCAAAATTCATCGTTAAGGTCCCTAAAAAGGGAGATAGGAAAAATGCTCTAATTGGAGAGGCATATCGCAGTTGTCGACAATCAACAAAATTTTGATAAAAATAATTTTAAATCGTATCGCTGAACCGCTGAACTATTTAATTCGACGAAATCAAGCCGGGTTTCGTGCTGGTCAATCCTGCCTGGACCACATAAACACTATACGAATAATTATTGAGCAATCGTTAGAGCTCAACTCCACCTTGTATCTCACATTCATCGATTTTAAAAAGGCTTTTGATGCCCTTAAACGTGAATATGTGTGGAATGCTCTGAAACTAGAGGCATCCCGTCAAAAATTGTTAATATAATTAAAGGCAGTTATGATGGTGCTACATGTCGGGTGTTGCACCCATTCGTATTATCTATTGGCGTGAGACAGGGGTGTGCTCTTTCTCCGCTTCTGTTCATAACGGCATTGGATGCGGTGTTAGAAATCCTAGATACTGAAAGATATGGAATCGATAGGGAATAAGAGATAAATTATCCGCCCTATTGTACGCCGATGACGTGGTTTTTAAGACGAACACGCACGCTAATATGCAAGCTCAAATAACAAATGTAGCCAAAACATGCTCTAAAGTTGGTATAAAGATTAATACCGTTAAGACTAAATCTATGCCCTGATAGTAATAAACGATATGAATATTGAAAACATTGGAAAATTTGAATATTTAGGCAACATAATAGCAACAGATGGGGGCACTAAAGAAGATGTAGCCAACAAGCTACGTAAAGCAAGATGTGCATTCGCTAGCCTAAAAAACATTTGGCGTTCGACATCCATACAACTGAAGACCAAAATAACAATATTTAATGCTTGCGTCAAAAGCGTGCAAACCTACGTGAACAGATGTCTCCGGCAGATACTAAGAATCTGGTGGCCAAGAACGATTCGTAACGAACGGTTGTGGAAAATCACTAAACAACAGCCGATCGACAAGCAAATATTGAGGCGGAAGTATGGTTGACTGGGACACACCCTACGTAAACCTATCGACGAAATGACACATAGAGCATTGGAATGGAACCGCCAGGGCAGAAGGAACCGCGGACATCCAAAAAGTACATGGCGAAGATCAATTTGGAGAGAGCCGAACAAATCTGTTAGCAAACTTCGAGCAATAGCGCAAAATAGAAATAGTTGGAAAATTTTTGTAGATAGACTAAGTTCTTAAATTTGTATTTTTTTAGAACATATCAAAATAATAATAGTAATACGCCATATTGGAAATGCAAATATCATTATTCCGACTTCATATCCGTTCTTAGCGACCTCAAAAACTCTCAAGTCAAAATTTTCAAGAGAAATTACACAGTACAAAATTATTATCTCAAAGGCTTACTGCAAATGCTAATGACGTCGAAGGGATATATCTCGTAACTTCGAAAACCCATAACTTTGCGAAAAAAATCGTAATTGATCTCTTGAACCCTTAAATTCAAGGGTAAGAGTTGTACTAAATGATGTAACTCGAGAGAAAGACCGCAAAAATTTTTTGCTCCATGTACATAACCTCAAAAGTAGGAAAAAACGCCGTTATTTGGGTACATACCCTCAAATATCTCAAAATCCTGACGTGATGGGCCAGTTCTGACGCCGGATTCGGATTCTACGCACCAAATTACTTTGGAAATGACTCTTAGCTTTCCAACAACTCACATGACCCCTGTATTTGTAGACCTGTGTAATATATTAATATATATTAACTTGGGTACCATAGCTCTCATGCTTTTCAAGAAATATACTATGCGCTCCTTCAGATAGATTTATAATAATTATCATTTTTGCAAAAGGAACTTCTGCTTTGTGTTGTGTTCATTTGCTATTTTCATAAGGAAAATAAAGCAATCCTTATTTATCTTTGATTCAATTTTATCAACTTGTGAAACTTTGAAAATGCTTAAAGTTGGCAGTAGTTGTGACCAATAAAGAGTAATCATGTATGTTATAGCCTGTATTTGAGCTTTTAACACATTTACTTACTGCGCCATTATTTTTTTTATTATTTAAATGGGCAGAACATAAAATCGATACCATAAGCCAAATGGGCAGCACTCATTTTCAAAAAGTTATTACACAATTTACTTAATATTTGCATTCGTGTTTTACCGCCATGTTAAACAACACAAATTGCTATTGACATGTGACCAACTGCATTTTCATTCGACGAAAATAAATATTTGTATTTTTCCCCAAATCCCCGTAGTCGGCCGCCATGAGGTCTCGGCTAGGTGCATTTTTTTAATTTAAAACGCGACAATACGGCCCGTAGTCGACTCCATGTGTGTGTTGTGAGTGTTTCGTTTCTCTTTGCAATTTGTTTATATTCATGTGTGTGTGTGTGTGTGTGTGAGTTTAGTGTGTGTGTGTGTATCTAAAGATTACATTTTCGCTGTGTGACAAATGTGAATTTCCCGGGAACAACAACTACTTTGAGACGTGTTGCGGCTGCCGTCATATGCATTTCGCGATAAGCCGGAGCCATTTGTATTTTACCCTTAAAAAGAGCATGTTGAGAAAGCTATAACTTAAGAGTAGAGCTGGACATCGATTCGATTTAAATTCGATTTAATCGATTCTTCTTTTCTGACAATAAAATCGATTCTTGTTTAATGAGCATCGATCTTTTATGTATAATATGGTGGATAGGTAGAAAAACGGTTTGGGGGCTCTCGGCGATTTTGTTTCTTTGAGTTATTTTTTTGAGTAATTTTAAACTATGGATCCAAAATGAATTTCGAGTCGCCCACATTTTTAAAATAGGCTTTTATTTTCAAAATATTCAAAAATCGACTTGGGTCATAAAACGTTACTTTTTCCCTAGACTAATGTGTATTCGGGTTCGAAAAATCATTTTTTTCCACCTATTTTAATACCGCCAGGGCACGCTACTGAGTATTTTATTATTTTTTTTTTTAAATTTGAAAAAAAAAGTGACTAGCTTTTTGTTTTCTTTTATCAAGTTTTGAATTTTGGTTTTTGTTATTTAAAATTATGGAAATAAATTTAAGTGAATTTTGTATAAATATTCTATTTTTTATATAGATTTTCATTCCTGTAATTTTCTGCGGTTTTAACTTGTTAGCGCATACCGTTTTAGTCCGATTAATCGATTAAATCGATTTTTTAGTTAAAATCGGTAAGAAAGATCGATTTTCGAAAATTGAAGATGTAGCCCAGCTTTACTTAAGAGTCCCGGGTTTTCGATGACAATCAACTTTTTAAAATGTAATCATAATACAAAATACAAATCTTTTGTTTTTCCTATGCTTCGAAAACATTTTTACAAAATTTTAAATATTTATACCCTGTACCGTATGGTACCAAGGGTATATTAAGTTTGTGCAAGCCGAAAATGTATGTAACATATAGAAGGAGACGTCGGAGACACCCCAAAGTTACCTAATATATGATCAGGGTGAATAGAGAAGTCGATATACCCATGTCCGTCTGTCCGTCTGTCCGTCCGTCCGTCCGTCCGTGTGAACGCCTAGATCTCAGAGATGGTAAGAGCTAGAGTTACCAAACTTTCACATTAGATCCCATATTATTCCATAGGAGGCAAGTTTATTTTATTTTTTTGATATCGGGGATAAATTATATTGCTCCCATGGGGGTGTTTGAGACGACCTCGACAAAAAAAAACGTTTTAGATAAATAATTCGTTTGTTTATGAAGATATCGTAACCAAATTTGGTATTCGAAAGTTTTTTATAGTTCCCAAACACTATACCAAATTTGATCGAAATCGGTTGACTATATCATATAGCTCCCATAGGACCGATCGGCCAAAATAAGTTTTTTAAAGAAAAATTCGCTATATTTCGTTTTTTAATAAAGATATCGTAACCAGATTTGGCGTTTGGAAATTTTTTAGACCACTTAAGCAATGTGCCAAATTTGAACAAAATCGGTTGACTATATCATATAGCTCCCATAGGTCCGATCTTCCAAAAAATCGATTTTTTAACAAAATTTGTTGTGTTTCGTTTGTTTGTTAAGATATTGGGACCAAATTTGACATTCGTGAGTATTTTATAGTTCCTAAGCACTGTACGAAATTTAATCCAAATCGTTTGACTAGATCATATAGCTCCCATAGGACCAATCGGTCCAAAAACACGTTTTTTATACAAAATTCGATGTGTTTTGTTTGTGTGTAAAGATATTTGAAATAAATTTGGCATTCATATCTTTTTTAAGGTATTTAAGCACTGTGTCAAATTTTATGGAAATCGGTTGACTATATCATATAGCTCCCATAGGAACGATCGGTAAAAAAAATTTTTGCTTAAAAATTCTTCTGTTTTTGGTTTTTTGTGAAGAAATCGGACTTTATTACAAGCTAGTGGTACAGGGTATCCTAAAGTCGTCCGCGCCCGACTTTACGTCCGCCATTTTTTTAATTTAAAAAAATGTTTTTTTTTTTCGAAATATCTCAAAATCTGTTTTATGAAAACATTTTTGGACTTTGTTTTCTGTTTCAGCTACAAAAATGCTTAAAATATTTTGAGGGTACAAAAAATTTGTTAAAATTTTTCAACTACTGTTATTACAGCATAGCTCTTAACCTCGAAGCTCTCTTTCCGGAAAAAGGGTCAAGGCTTATTTGGTCAGCAACGCCTCCTTCTGCACTTTCTATACAAATCTATATCTAGACCTGCCCGCTTAGCAATTTCTTAAAGTGTACGCAAAATTCGGTGCGGCAAGGTTGCAAGTTTTGCCGCTTTTTATGTAGAAATTATTTAGTTTCTTTGTATTAGAGTGCTGTTTGCCAGCGGCATATTGTACACATATTTACCTGCATATTTTTTTAATATCAAATCCGTTTTATATGTTTGGTTTTTCATCCCCAGTCCTTTGTTGGCGCAACAAGAAAATCGATGGAAAATAGCACAGGCATAAAACTCTGCAAAGGAGAAAATGGTTTAGAAAAATGCAACTATGAGTAAAAATAACAAACTGAGAACTGGAGAGCAGTAGCTGCAGTGGTCGGCATTTTCTATGGTTGGCTTTGTAAAGCTATCTTTGGCTTGTTGGAAAAATTCTTGGAATTTTTTATGGCAAACCAAATCGGTGCCTTTTTCTTTTTGTACCGAGCAAGTGCAATAAGTGTTATATGAATGTGGTTCATACATAACCCGTACATATGTATTATATACTCGTATGTATGCAAGTATGTGCAATAGCTTTTTCAATTATACAGTCGCAAATAAACATTCTCCATTTTAGTCAGCTACAAAAATACATAAATAGAACAAGTGGTTCGGTTAAAGTCAGGCCGTATGTACTATTAAATACACTGCATAGTCTTGGAACCATTATATATCGTAAGCGTCTTAACTCTCAAAGTTTTCAGCGGATTTTTGTAAAAAGATCTGTAGATAGACTAGTGTGCCTGCCAGACGTTGTCCTGCCCAAACTCTCAAAGTGTATAAATAGACAATTATAAGATTTTTGGATTATTTCACTTTCATGACTCTCTAAAAAGCCGTATGGACGAACTTAAATATTCTTAAGAAAGGTCGCATCTCTAATAAATTCATGCCCTACAGAAACTACATTTCAACCATTTTGCGATTACGCTTCTGTCTGCACTTAATATCCAATACACGGTGTTGAACCAATACACACAAACACATCGCTTGAAACCTCCGTATTGACAACCTCTAACACCCGTTAAAATCAGATTTGAAATTCATAGACGCGCTCATGTGAACACCCGTAACACGTAAAATATAAGTTTCTTTTATATACTATATATAGATAATCAGAAAAACTATATGTTCCGACTGGGAGTCTAACGCCGAGCTCGAGGCTTATTCATTATCAGCCAAATCTGCCAATCCCCATGACATTTTAAGTACATTCCAAAATCCCAACTTTAAATATTAAATGTGTTCACTATTTTTATTTCGAAATATATTTTTGTATAGAAAAAATATTTGTTCCTTTTTGGAGAAACCTTCTAGAGTGTCTGCCTTCTACTCGACAACGTTTGACCCAACTTCTGACAAAAAGTTCTTCTTGACCTATGAGACATAGGCGGCCTGATCCTAATCATTTCGGTGTAACCTTTGTCGGATCTTTCTCCTTTTCTTCTAGTTTTTTATACAAACAATTTTTTAGTCTATCCCCTACTCTTTGGACATAGGGTATAAAAGGCGACAACTATAGCAACAACTAGGAAACGCGCCCTGGCTGTCGCACATTAATACGGCAAGGACAATGGCAACAACAGCAGCAACAACAACAACGTTGGCAACGGCGCCATTAGTGTTTGACAAGGACATTTGACACATACAACATACAGACACACAAATAAAAATACAAATACACACAAACATATGCAGAGCACTTGAGCCACATCAAACATGCATGGTCAAGTTGAAGGGCGCAGGGCGGAGGCACGTTTAGAACGTACTTTATGTATGTACGCATGTATATATGTGTATGGATCTGTCTATGTGTTTGTATATGTATAAAAAGATGAACGCTCTTGCGACGCCTGGGAGCATAAATCAACGCCAAGCTAAATGGTGTAGATATCAACCAAGTTAAAAACCCAGCCAAGCTACTACGTCACGAATTCTGTCAGTCAGAGGCGATATTTCAATTGGCGTTCAATACAGCCTACAATGGCCAGACGCTAAGGTTTGGAGTCGCTGAGTTCAAATAGGACTAACCAATATTTGCCTCAGAAATATTTTACTAATTAAAAAATCCCCGTCAGCGGAATGCCTAGTTAGTGAGAGATGCGTAACTAGCAGAGATTTAGAAAAATCACGCAGAAAATAAAAAAGATTTTATGTGGTGATAAAAAAATTTCACGGTCGGGATTTTCATAAAATGTATTTTCGAAATTTAAAAGTTTTACATAGTCTACTCGTAGACTTTTTTATGATTAAATAAATTGGAAACTTAGGTACCTCCGTCGTCGTCATTTTTTTTTGTAGTTGAAGGACTTCCAGTCCATGATAGGGTTACCATACCCGATTTTATACGAACATGTTCGCTTTTTCCGTGTCGTGTTCTTTTTTTTCACTTGAATAAAGCAATCAACTTTTGTCATACATATTTTCATACCTTTTACCAAGTATTTAAGTATATTTTCCGGAAAATTGTATTGGAAGAGGAAAACAAACGCGCAGCTGAGCGCATTTTGAAAAATTTTTAAGGATTAAAATCATAACTTCTGTCCCAAGAGGACCGACCCTAAAATCATAAAATCTTTCTGAGCCATTTTTCGGAATTTTTGTTGTATTACGTCCTCTCCTATATGTCAACTTCTCGTAAAAAGCTTTTAACTCTTTGGGGGTTTTTCGAACACAAATTTTTACCTTTAAAAGTCAAAAGCATTCTCTCTAAAACGCGATGTGTCGGATTGGTGTCGGTTGTGGAGTGCCCCACTTTTTTCAATCGGATCTTCTGTTAACCCTAGTCCATTGGTGTTTTTTTAACCAAACTGTTCGTCTTTAACATTTAACATTTAACATTGCATAATCTATTCAAATAGGGCTATGAAAAGAAAACTTGCTGGTTAAGTTCTATGTTTTTGCAATTTTTCATTAAAAAACAAATTTATTTATTTGTATAAAGTGAGCAGTGTGACCATACCCTACGAAAAATATCGACCGTTTACACAATATGCAATATAGATATGACTTGTCCGTCTATCTGCTTGTATGTGTGATCTGATCTGACTTTTGAACAAGCAAATTATCAGACTGAAATACTCGGATTCTTTTAGACTACTTAATATCACCAAAACACTATCGATTACTGATAGGTACGACAATGTGAATGAGTTCGACAAATATCGCAGTTAATTTCAATAATTATTGAATTTTATTATTATTTTATAATAATAAGGTACGGGCAATATTTTAATCAAACTAAAATGTTAGTGATACAATGCAAACGAAAAGTTCAGCGCTATGGAAAGAATTTAATGGAAATATGAGAATTTATCGAAAAGAATGTGATTTAGATTTATAGGTAGCTCAGCTATGTCCAGTGTAAATGCCACAACAAAACTTAAATTTGCGGATACTTTCGATATTTAAAAAAATTTACTTAAAGCTTTAAAAAAATATTAACCGCCTTTTTGCGGTCTATTATCACCGTACATTTAAGTCGAGCCCGCACGCTCTCCATTTTACATAAAATATTATGCGAAACTATTATTTTTAGAACACAAAGACACTTAAAGCTTATAATACACAATAAAGGAAATTCTACCATAATATATATTCTGATTGTTTACGGCGATACGCTCACCTAGATATTAATCCTGATGGTGACAATCTTCGCGTGGCTCATTCACGGAACGCATAAACTCCTACGCTGTCGCACCCGGTGCGCTACTAATTACATATCTCATTATTTTCGTCCTTTGTTACACGAAACGCTCTTAAAAATGCTTTAATATTTTTCTTGTTACACTCATTCAATTAGACTCTGTAAGACTGCCTCGATTTGGCAGCCGATCCGCCTTATATTGGCCTCATCGGTGCCAAATCCTGATATTCCCTCACAAATCTATGCTAATTAATCCCAAACGGTGCTGTGCTTATCTACTTAACAATTCTAATAGCAAAGAAGGAGTCCACCTAACACTATCCCAATCACCTGCTCTCCACTC
>JBAMAX010004637.1:0-24803 GCA_037043745.1 Chymomyza amoena | reverse complement strand
CTTATAAAGTAGATTTTATTCATAAGGCATTTTCGAAGCAAGCAGTAACAAAAATTTACGAAAATAAAATTTAGTTTGAATCCGCTACAATATTTGACTGCTCTATGCTCGGTTCTCTACAACTGTAAGCAGCAGTCAGCGCAAAAATCAGGTACTATACTCTCTCATAGCGATAGTATTTGGCCCGATCTTTTCTATACAACTGGGCTAGTTGTGGAACCTTTGCACGCATCGTTTGAGGAGCTACCATCAGCTGTTGTGACCATATATATACCCTGGAAAAATCATGCCTAAGGAGAAAAAGCCAGCTCGCGGTCAGAAGGAAAGGATGGCGCCATATAATAAAATTCAGAAGGATGATGGCACTAATACCTCTTCACGATTTTTGTGCCCAATATGCTTGGAAGTAGGCACAGAGCCAAAAGTCGCCAGTTGCGGACACGTTTGCTGCTATCAGTGCCTAGATCTCTACTTATATTTCCGTTGGAAGTGCCCAAAGTGCTTTTCACCACTATAGGATTAAGAGCTCATTCCTATTGATAAAGAAAATTAGTTAATTTTATTTTTTAAAAATTCATGTTTTGATAAAAAATAAATGTTTGTAGACGACTTGTTAACAGTCTAATCCGTGAAACAAAATGATTTTCAGCAACAAGATTTTGGATAAGCTAAAAATATGGCTACAGCGCGACGCTCAGGAGTGAGGAGGTGTAGACCCAGTAACATTAATCACCTCTGGGTGGACATGAACAGCTACTTGGCAAGTCTGCTTTCTTATATCCCCCGACCAAGATAAGTTTATTTTCAATACCAGTCGCACCAAAGACGATTCGTTGTACTGTATCTATTCGGAAAGTATTTGGTTCGACATTTTCCAACTGCATAGCCGAAATGCCGACGGGTTTTCCGGTAGATTTCAAAAGCTCGGTAGTTGGTATTTTAAATTGCCCGTCTTTGCAACCAACATGCATCATCTTTTGAAGCAACGCTAAGCCTTTAAATTTTACGTTACCAGGACAGTGAGGAAATCCAGACAGCTGAGTATGATTGTGGCACCAAAATCAAAGTGCTTAATGAAACGATCTCGCCTAAGCAAGCAAGATCATTTGTTTTTAGGGTTCAAAAGGAGTCATTCATATGGAATTGGTGCCACAGGGACCAACTTTAAATGCAATTTTTATGTGGAGGTCCCACGCAAAATCCACGACAGTCCAGCCATTGCAAAATGCTGGTGGCTCCATTACGATAAGTCAATGAAGCTAAACAGCCTTTCCAGCTGGGGACAACCAGATTCGACCCCACATCATAACGCTGCCTCAGACACCTAACCTTCTGTTGACCAGTCTCAAAACCCTGAAAGGTCATTCTCACGGTCTGATGGAAGCAGACAGTGGCCGGTAACCCAAAAGCATTCCAGCTGTCGTCTTCCATAAGGCGTACCAAAAATAGGCAATCCCGCTGGCAGCGCTGAGTGGACGAAGATTCAAAATAATTATTTTTTATTTGCCGCAGTACGACTTCTTTATAATCAGACCCCTAGGGTTTAATATATGGAAACATTGGAGAGAAGCTCTCTTCTTGGTTCCTGGGCCGATAGCCTTAACTAGTCTTCTAGATGCATTCGCTCCAAACCATGCCCAGTAAATGATAGCTGCAGTTATCAGTTTGGCTATGTACTGCTTGCGTTTGGAATTATCCTGTTGACCCCAAGACGTTAGATTCCTTACATCTTCTCCACGTGAATACGATCATTTTAGTGTAGCTTTCTCAGTTAATCAGTCTTCATCTTTAGAAGCTTCTGACTTTTAAGTATAGTCCAGCGGCCGATTACGAATTCCATGATTTGTCTTTTGCAAAATCATTATCGTCCAAATTTGTATGCAACATCTTTCTGTCCCCTTCTTGAAATCGCAATAAATTCTTTTCTACTTATTTTCACCGAAAAATCAAACCAAGTACATTTTCTTGTAATTATGCACTGTACCTTAAATTACCATATAGGTTAACCAAGATATCGTAAGCAAACTTGAAGTTTATTAATTTTTAAGAGTAATATTAGAGGATTTCTTAAAATCATTCACGCCCAACTTTAACGTACTCAATCTTTTTTAGGTTTTCTCTTAATATGTTAATCTTCTTTAGGAACTTCTTTCTTTAAAACCAAATCAATTTGATAAAATATAAAAGAAAAAACCATACTATTTTTGAATAACTAAAAAAAATACACGGCGCGCAAATTAGATTTCTAGAAAATATGGGGAATATACAGTGGAACGATACATAAGCTTTATTCAAAGTATTGCCACGTGCCATCTTACTTATTTAAAGAGATTTTGTTTTCTTTAGCATTACATTGTTGTTACAGGCCCGTTGCGAGAGGGGGCAAAAGTTGGGATTTCCATGGGGCCCGAAGTTTTTTTTTTGGCGCCCGGTGCAATTACTGTTGTACTAATGTGATTCAAAAAAGATGTAATAGAGTGGCCGGTACACTTCTCCCCCGCGCTCAGATTTTCTTTCTACGTCCCTGCCCACAAGTATTAATTTTATGCGTTGTCAAATGGTATTAGTTTACTTTAAAACTTATAAAGTAGCCTTTGATTCATAAAGCATTTAAAATCGTACAAAATATATTAACAACGTACAATTTCGTCGTAAAGATACCAATTTTGTAAAAATAATCCATTTGCTAAGAAAATCTAACGCTAGCAAAATGTCAAAAACTCCAGAGAACGCACGTGATCTTGCAGCAAAGGCTGGTCCCGATACAAAGGTTGTACAAAAGGATGCCAGTACCAGCACCGACCTCCCTTTTGTTGTGTTGCAGTGCTGTTCCTGTTTGAATGAAGCCATGATGCCGGTGTCCACACGATGCCGTCACCATTTTTGCAAAATTTGTATTAAAGCCTGGTTGCGTATCCATCGATCGTGCCCCAAGTGCGGCGAAGTAGTTAATGGCGAAGAAGAGCTACTGTATGTGGATATATCAGCAAACTTTTTACTTTGTAGTTCCACAGATTGATTTATGTTAAGAAATTTATAATTATAATGTTAGTAGAAGAGTTGGGGCTGCTACAAACAATCTAATTCCAGAAATATGCTTTTTATTTATTGGCAAGAACGTTACAGGAGCAATCTTAAATATAAGCGATAATCCCTTTGGTATACGAAGCCTTAGCCATATCTAAGACTATTTAAGCACCCAGCATATTTAATTAATTTCAAAGTCCATTTTAAATAGCTGCCAAACGTATTAAAGGAATTATTGTATATAAAAAAAAAAAAAACCTCTAGCTCTCTCCAAAAAAAAGTAAAGTTATAATAATGCTCAGGGAAAGGCGCATAAACTACAACAAGCAAATAGATTAAGGGCTCTACAAACGTCGAAATGTCACCAAGGCGGATGAGGCAGGCTGAGCAGCATCCGACAGAGAGATGGACAAATAGCTTGGCGCATAAAGCTCTGGCTACAATAAAACACACATACTTATTAGCACTTTTTATAGGCAGTCAGACAGTGAGAGGACGTTGGACAGGAGCGTGGAGCGGAGCAGCCTGCAGCCTGATTTGTAATTCTCAAGGCGCTAAAGTTGACACAAAATGGCCCTGGGAAAGTAACAGTATATATAAGTGTGGGAGAGGGGAACGGGGATGGTGCCGTGCTCATAAAAAAGCGCAGCGCAGCTTTCAATGTAGCTACCGTAGAAATTTTTAGAGTTGCCCATAAAAATCCATAGAAGATACGAGCAAGTTCTGAAAGTCGTTCTCGTTCACGTCGTCGTCGTCATTGTCGTCCTGCTGCTGTTCCTCTGTGCACATTTTGAACTTCAATCCCGTGCTCCGAGTTGCTGCTTATGTCCTGTCCTCTGTCCTTGTTCTTTGCCTTCTGAGGCTGTTGGAATAGTTGAGCGCACAAAGAGCGAGGCAAACTTTTTTTGTCTAAAGCAGCTCGTAAAAATGCCCAAGTGAATAATAATAATCATCACACACACAGATACACAAGCATACTACTGCACTCACACTCACACTCACACACACACACTCACACTCATATATATGATTGCGGCCACATGTGAACGCTTTCCTACTGTCCACATTTGTAGCTTGAACTTAGGATGCCTCAGCCTGGCAAAAGGGCAGTGGAGCTGATGTCTTTTGGAATGGCCTGCTGGGTTTACTGGGCCGTTGGGCTGTTGGGCTGCTGGGATGTCATTCCTTGTACAAGCCTTGTTAGTTCAACAAAAACTAAACGAAACTTTTATTGTCTGTGAACGAACGAACGAAGGAATGAATTCCTTGCGCCAAGTAGGAAATAATTAAGCGTAATTGAGTTAAGTTATTTCCGCTTGCAGTTTCTTGGCGCACAATTTGCTCATTTCAGACGTTCAGAGAGATTCCAGGCACTTTATGCTTTAAGTGATTTGTTCTAAAACTCAAAACGATGATTGTTACAATGACAATGACAATGACAACAGTGGGACCAGGGCTGCAAACAATACAAACCCAAATGCAGCATAATTCGTGGTTCAATGATAATAAACCATGCACAACGTGTGCAATGAAAGCGGAAACGGAAGTAGTGTATAAATATGGCTATGGGGCATTTATCGATTACTCTTAATGCATGAGCGCACAACTCGCATAATGTTGATAATGAATTTTTTTTTGTCAATAATTTAAATGAATTAATTAATTGAATAGTGGGGGCAAGGAGTTTGCTTTTGGGGCAGTGGTATCAGCAATACAAAAAACGTAACAGAAATGCTCAATTAAACAATCGGTATCGTTATCGATAGAGGGAACAGTGAACATATTGGTCAATAGACAAAGAACTGAGCTTAATAAGAAAGTATGCGAAGTGAAATATGAGACCATTTTGGAATCACTCAGGCGTCTTGATTCATTGTCTAAAAATTATAGAGCCACGTTATGGGGATCAGGTACAGATCTTAGAATGAAGGGGTTAAAGCGTTGCAGATTTAGAAAATCTTGTCGACTAGCTTTATGAAAACTCTTTGTTAGATGAAGTGTTGGAAGAACTAAATACTATTTCTAATCAAAAATCATCAGAATTCGACCAGATTGACGACTCTTAATTAACGTATACTAGTGAGCCCGGCAGACGTTGTCCTGCCCAAACTTTGAATACTCTTAAAGCGAATAAACATCGTAATGGACTCTAGTTAGCTTATCTGGAAAAATATAAGATTTTAAGATGAGTTAGCAGCTCGATTCAAAATTGCATCATTATTAGTGGAATGTCGCGCTTCACGGGTCTGTCTCAACCGAATTGTTTCACGTTCATTACAATCTTCTGATTCAGATTCAGAAATGTGTATATCTTACGAACCAATCAATACACACAAACACATCGCTTAAAACCTCCGCATTGACAACCTCTAACACACGTAAAAATCAGATTTGAAATTCATCGACGCATTCATGAGAACACCCGTAACACGTTAAACATAAGTTTCATTTATACATATATATATAGATTATGTTATGCTACGTTTTTCAGATCTATCTAATTCAATGGTAATGTGCGTAGAGAATAATAATATATCCTTGCTTTAGTATACTGAATATACACTCATGGACAAATTAATAGGTGTGAATTTTTTTTTGTGTTCAACAGCTTATTTTGCATATATTTTTCCACCAACAAAAAAAGAGAACGCAATGAGAATTTCATAACTTATACTAATCATAATATAATAAAAAAATCATTTGCCTTAAAAGCTTTCAAATAAAATTCAATTCAATTCATTTATTCATCCAAAATTCAATTTTTATTCATAATTATAATTACAAGATTGTTATGAGTTTTATCAAAGATATTACAGCAAATTAAGATTTATTTATATTACAATAATAATTTTTTACAATAAAGTATAAATATTTTTAAAGGTAAAAAGGGAAAACCTTCATTTGACAACCAAAAATATATAAAAATCAAACACTAATTGAAAAATTAATGTATATGGTTGACTATTTTCACAAAAGTCGACAATATATCATTAATTTCAGTTTGGTAAATTTCAGTTGTTAGTATTTAAGTACTTATGATATCTCTCTGCATTGTCTAATTATGTCATAAGAAGAGTTTGTTATTTTGTTTAAATAGTTGAGGTTCTGTCTCATGATGAAATCTGTGAATTTTTCATATCCTGTTTCGAGGTGCAACAAACGCGTGGAATATCTCCAGGGCTTGTTGTTAATAATTTTCAGACATTTATTTTGTATGATCTGCATTTTTTCCAAATGACTGTTAGCAGCTTTACACCATACTGGAGAGGCATATGATAAAATTGGTCTTATAACGCATTTAATTAATTAAGTTTTTATTCTTGAAATTTAGGAATGATCGTCGATGTAAGAGTGTCCACAGGGCTCTCAGCGATTTTATTTCCTTTACACAAGTTTCGTCTATATGTTTTTGGAAACTGAGTTTTTTATCGAGAATGACACCCAAGTATTTGACGTGGTTCTGGATAACAATATTATTATTTTCAAATTGTAGTTGTCTTAATGGAAGCCGCTTGTTCGTAAATGGTTTATCTAAGCATTTTGCAAAATCCAATTTGATATTTCACCGGAAACCGGCATTATATTTCGTGACTATTTAATTTCGGACAAGTTGCCCGAATTCAGGTTTTTCGTCGATTATACGACATCCAAACGGCAAGAAAATTGGTTATGATCCGTAAATATAAATAAAAATAACTTTTAGAGTTGTCAAACAATGTTTTTACCTTACGGGAATCAAAGAAATTGCAATTAATCGCATTGTCAAAATACTTTTGACCACCTAAAAAATCATCTTACATTAAAAATAAAATATTAAAAAAATTCAAATCGTTATTAGGTCAATTTTTTGCTCACTTAAAGCCCATTATATATTCTATCTCTCAAAAGTAAAATGAATTTCGTAACTTCTCTCAGTTTGAAGATAAAGGCGGTAATACATTTCGCATAGTTTAGTCAAAATACTTTTGGCCTCTATTGTATATAATTATTGTATTAGATTAATTTTGACTACAAATATAACTTATTGTTTCTTGTCAAAAGGTAATGAAAAGTTTACTTAGAGGTTTATGAAGTAGTCTATTATTCATACGCCATTTAGAACTCAAACAGTCAACGTAAAATTTTTGCTAGACAGTATAAAATTTTTTTGAGCATATTCTCTTCCCAAATATTTTCAACGATGGTGTTTAATGGAAACCCAGCTCGAGATTTGAAGGACAATGCGGCTCCCTACATAACTCGGAAAGATGCTGGCACTAACACTTCCGTGCCGTTCTCCGGATTAAAGTGTCCTGTATGCTTAGAATTAGCAATAGAGCCGACAGTGACCCGTTGCGGGCACTTGTTCTGTAAGGAGTGCCTGAGTTGGTGGTGGTACCTACGTCGCACATGCCCTAAGTGCCTTCAAATAGTATATCCTGAAGATTTTGTTGCGATTGATTACAAAAATTAACTGTTTGCTTTATTAAAAAAAAATTCATATTTCTGTGAATTATAAATAATCACGTTTAGTTGCTGTTAAAAAAACAAACTGATTTATTTCGAATGGTTCTTTTTTAGTAATATCGAAAAACAAGATTTTGTATCCGACAAAAACACTGTCCTTCCACTGATAAGAGTGTCACAATTGGAAGAACCTCTCTTGATTCACGAAAACCTAGAAGTATAAGAATCCGTGCAGCAAAATTTTTGATAATCTTTTTAGCGTTTTCTTGGGCTCCTAACACATAACCAAATACTAATCCATCGAATTTCGAATCGTCAACAACAATCTTTAGTACGGACTATATACCTTGATCAAAATTTTACGAGAATCACCCGATTAGATCTCTTTTTTTTATAACGTTGGTATTCCTAATAAAATGCACTTTCCAGCAAAATATTACATCCAAAATTAAAAGTTTTATCGAAAGATTCAATTTTTGTACAAATGAACAAGAGCACAATTGAAAATAGAAGATGACACAGTCCGTCGCAGATGACTTAGGAGTATTTGAGAGTAAGGTACTTCGTGAGTTGGTTAAAATATAATTTGCATTCAATTTAACAAAGATTTAATTAGTCTTTTGAACGATTAAGTTGTGCATATAGACGAAAAAGCTTTGAGTAAAAATATTTGAATGTGGGAATTAAAAAAAAGACTAGCTTAAAACCAAGGGGCTGTGGACACAAACTCAATCGTGTTGATAGAGTTAGTAAATATGAAACACAGTCCAATATCCGTCATCTATAAACGGACTTTTCTTTCATATTCGGCAGAAGATTACTAATTTAGCGACGTGCCAGAAATCTATTTCGAGGAAGTTTTAGCACAACTCCAGCTTATACAGATGTCAGATACCTCTACAAACTAAATTTCATAACACACTCTTCTAGCCATAAATTTAACGGATAATAGTCAAGCTTATAGAAGACTTAAAGGTCTTCAAGTCCTGGATCTTTCAAGCTGATTTTAATTAACAATTGTATTTTTTTTTTATTTTACTACTAGTTTGCATATATCACCTGCTCTCAATGGAGACTAGCTGCAGCTCTTATTGTTTCATTAATTTTAAATAATTAACTGATTGTTTTTAGGACAGATTGTAAATAAAAAGGAAAAATTAATATAGTCGGGTCGGTGCTTATCAGTGTAATACCCTTTAAATTTTTTTTTTTTTTAAAAAATTGTATTCCTGCAGATTCCTTCTAAGAATTTTCCAATTCGAGCATTGTTTTTTTGTGCCAAAAACTACTTTCATACCTTTAAGTTCTGTAAATTTGTACCGATTTTAATGATTCAATTCAATTTAAAGTACATGCACTCATGGACAAAATAATAGGTGTGAATTTTGGTATAATGCTCTTATATCCCAGTTAATACCCTGTGTATCCGCCATTATTTTGCAACACTTTAGCCATTCTTGTGGGCATAGATGAAATTAGCTTCCTACATGTTCCGATTGGAATATTGTACCAAGCTCTTTGGATATTTTCCCATAGTTGGGTTTTATTTTGGCAAACAGTTTTTCCGACTTCTTTTTTAAGCTCTCCCCAGAGGTTCTCAATGGGATTGAGGTCTGGGGATTGACTTGGCCACTCGAGAACGTATGCTCTTGGAACCAATCCTTTACGAATCGGGATGAGTGCTTCGGATCGTTATCCTGCTGGAACTTCCATAAAAGTGTCATGTTATCCTCGGCATATGGTAGCATTACCGTCTCCAATATATCTTTACAAACAAATCTGTCCATAGTACCATCAATCAGATGTATCGGACCACCATCTTCCCATGAAAAACAGCCCCATACCATGAGGCTGCCACGTCCGTGCTTTACGGTTTTGTGGGTGAACCTAATATGGAATTATTTTCCCTTAGGCCGACGAACATTCCTTTTGGCAACATTTCCAAACAAATTTATCTTCTTTTCTTCGCTCCAGAGTATACTCGTATTTCGCCATTTTTCTCATCCACCTGTCCGCACCAGGTTTTGCGATCCAATGCAAATTTTTTCCTCATCTTTAAATTTGCAGATCGAAGCAATGGTACTTTACGGGCAATCCTACCTGGTTGATTTGTCTTTTCTAAACGTCCCCTGACGGTTCGTGACGATATAACGTTACCAATTTCACTGGTGATTTTCCTGGAAGGCAAGAACGGGTCGCGTTTAACCAATGTGACGATGTAATTGTCGGTCACTGATGAGGTTTTTCGGGGGCACCTCGAGTTTCTACCTTTGGTTTAGGTTTTAATGCATTTGTGACAAAGTTTTCTGAACGTTTCATGATCGTGGCAATATATTTGTACGATTTTCCTTCATTTCTTAGTCTTTGAACAAGTCTTCTCTCCTCCGCACTACAGTGACGCCCACGGCCCATCTAGTATAATTTTATTTATAATTAAACTTATATTTAGTTGCATTTTAATTTAATGAATTCAAGCATGTTTTATTAAGATTTTTTTTTGTATGTATATTATTTACATCTGTCTTCTGAAAATACGAACTTGTATGCAGAAGTAGTCGCAAAGATTCCTTAACATCTTTAAATCCTATCCGATTTTGAGGATTAGATTAAAGTAATAAACAGCAATAAAAGCTGCTCTAGCTTTAATTTTTTAATAATAATCAAAATATATTTTATTTGTTATATATAGGATAAAGTAACATTATTATATGTTATATAAAAAATTCATTTTATGAAAATTCGTGTTCTTTAATATGGAAAAAGTCGACCAATTCGTTATAGGCACGTTTGACTGTAATTTGTTCGGTCAATCGAAACGCAGAACGTTTAATTCCATTCTATTTTTTTTGTTGTTTATCGCTGACAAAGAAAATTAAATATTAAATTCGAAATCAACGAGCAAATCTAAAGATAAATAATTTATACAACTTAGTTAACCGAAAAAATATATAAAATTATAAATATTGTGTCTTTATAAATGGTTATAAAATAGCATAATTTAAATAAAACCAGAAAAATTTAGGCTCAAAGTTAAAACGCAATTATTTTTTATAAATAAAATAATATAAATAAATAAATACAAATTGTTCAGTTGTCAATAGGTCTGTTGGTTTTTGCGCAACTTTCCAACTTCTCAAATCAACAGCATACGTGAATACCCTTATTATTTCATTTTTCAACACAAAATGCATTAGAAACAAATTGAAAAACTCTTAAATTAATAGAAAAGAGAAATGTTATGCACTCTATTTAGTATTCAAAAGATCTAGAAATTTTTTTTTTTAGCACGATTAAAAATAGTCATTGATAGTTTGAATGAAATTTTAAAGAAACATATTTATTGCCTAATCTTTTAAAAATTTAGCTCGAGAATTTTTTTTTTCTTATTTATTTTTATAGCAACAAAGGAAATACTTTATGTCTTTCTATAGAGTCTAAAATCTTCGAAATCGTATTGGAACTGTTAAAAATAAAAAACTTTGAACATTTTTTTTTTTATACAAAAGTGTGATGAGTGAATATTGAAACTTCCTTACTCGATTTCAAATATCTTAGACTCGAAATGTACGAAAAATAATTCTTATTCAGATTAAAGCTTAACATAATTTTCAAAATTTATTTTTCGTCAATAAAAAGCAATCTGAAATTTTGTAATTTAAAGAAATTGTCGAAAATTACACTTTTTTTCAACTTTGGTTGCTTGTAACTTAAAAATTTTTCTTAATCTGTGCATACTAAATATTACTCTAAAAAAGCTTATCAATCATCTTTTATATCGATACAATTTGTTCACAAGATATTAAGGTATAATTGAAAAAGTGCCCACACAAATTTTTTTCGAAAAATTTTCGGAAACGTTGCTTAAGAAAAAAAAATTGCCATTTTCGATTTTCTAGACCCAAAGTTACCCCAAAAAATGAATCGAACCCTTAGTTTTTAACAAAGGTTAATTTTTAGTGTAATCATTTTGAAAATTTTTTAAAAAATTTAAAAAATAAAAATGAAATACAAATACCCAATCAATTCTATTGTAGATCACTATCATGTGCTCGCGATTATAAAAAAGCTTATAATTTTTTCACCTATTTTTTCATCTCCACAACTCGTGTTTGTAATTCTCAATTTTTTATAATTAAATTAATTTAAAAATAGAAATAATAATAAAAAATAAAAAAAAATATATTCAGAGTGTAAATAAAAAAAAATGTATTTTTTGTCTTCAGAGAATAAATAAAAAAAATTAATTATTTTTTTTCAATGAAATCAAATAATAAATATGACAAACATTAATTAAATATAAAAAAAAAAATTCACAAGGGGACACCCGGGTTTGAACCGGGGACCTCTCGATCTGCAGTCGAATGCTCTACCACTGAGCTATATCCCCAATTTGTGAAAAAAGAACCATATACATATATTAATATTAATTTTCAATTTGGGATTGCATCATAAGATAGTCAGATTTTCGTCAATTTTCGTAAAAATTTGGTGAATTTTTAAAAGAAGCTTAATAATACAAAAAAAATGTGCAAAGGCGGCACTAAAAAAAAATGATATCCAGACCCAAGAACATCCGCAAATTTGGCTAGAGAAAAAATAATATTTCTTGGGCTTGTAATACCCAATTTTTAAAAGCTTTCAAAAAATAATTATTTTGAGGAGTCTAGAAATTAATTTTAGAGTTGTGATTTATTAAGCAACATTTTTTGGTATGACTCAAAGAATCAAAATTGGGATAATATTTTTTAAGTTACATACGTATGTGACTCGAATTTCTAGGCAAATTCCATAGTTTATAAGTAATCGTTTTTTAAAATAATTATAAATTGTTATAAACTATGAAACTTTAAAATTTCTGAACAAAAATGTATACTTTTTTTAAAGATTTAAAATCAAAATTAGTACAAAAATTTTAATTTGTTTTAATATAAAAATACATTTTGCACATATATACGTTCTAGAAAAAACCGTGAAAAAATAAGCTGCTATAAATTAATTTAAAAAAAAATAGTTTAAATTATTGGTTTAATAAAAATATTAACATTTAAATTTTAATCAAATAGCTTTTTAATGGTGCAAACAAATTTTTTCTCTCTGTTTCTATTTTTATACCCTGTACCGTATGGTACCAAGGGTATATTAGGTTTGTGCAAGCCGAAAATGTATGTAACATATAGAAGGAGACGTCGGAGCACCCCAAAGTTACCTAAAATATGATCAGGGTGAATAGAGAAGTCGATATACCCATGTCCGTCTGTCCGTCCGTCCGTTTGAGCGCCTAGATCTCAGAGATGGTAAGAGCTAGAGTTACCAAACTTTCACATTAGGTCCCATATTATTCCATAGGAGACAAGTTTATTTTATTTTTTTTATCGGGGTTAAATTATATAGCTCATAGGGGTGTTTGAGACGACCTCGACAAAAAAAAAGTTTTGGATGAATAATTCGTTTGTTTATAAAGATACCGTAACCAAATTTGGTATTCGAAAGTTTTTTATTGTTCCTAAGCATTGTACTAAATTTAATCCAAATCGGTTGACTATATCATATAGCTCACATAGGACCAATCGGTCCAAAAAACGTTTTATATAAAAAATTTGATGTGTTTGGATTGTTTGTAAAGATATTTGAACTAAATTCGGCATTCAGATCTTTTTAAGGTATTTAAGCACTGTGTCAAATTTTATTGAAATCGGTTGACTATATCATATAGCTCCCATAGGAACCATTGGTCAAAAAAAAATTATGCATCTTAAGTCGGCCCCATAGTCAACCTTGCTCAATTTTTATACAGAATAAATTTTTTGAATAGCTCCAACATTACACTAAATCTGAAATTTAGTTGTGGCTCATAAGCATATTGTTGTATCCTACAATAGCAGGGCGCATAATTCGATTATTTGATCAGTTATATCTGAAATATTTTATAATTTTTATTTTAATGAACGATAAAATATTAAAAAAAAATAAAAAAATTTCGAATATAAATTTTAGAATGAAATGCCACTATCTCAGTGTTTATAATATAAAGCCGATAATAAATAGTCAATATGTATATATGTATATGTTATCATCTCTGAGATAAAGGCTTTCAGGAGGACGGACTAATAGACAAACAGACGGAGATGTCTATATCGACCGATCATATTATAGGTATCTTTGAGGGGTCTACGACGTTTTCGTCTCTGGATAATATAAAAGTTTTGCTTAAAATTTAGAGAAAACTCTTACCGTGGAGTAGTCCAACTGATTTTCTGCAAACTGACTGTACCCAAAGTATCTTTAAGATTTCGTATTTTTACTAACGCACAAACTTTTTGGAAAGTTTGGTTAATCTGTATCGCGGATTGTCACATCTCTCTGTGTGCTCCATGCCCGTTGGAGCTGTCAAATTTGTAGCCGCTTCTTGGAAAAAACTTTGCCACAAGCTGCAACTCCAGCGCCACAAAGACGGCAACATTAAACTTCATTACTCCGTCTGCCTTTGTCTGGTACTTTTTGGAGGACGTGTAACCATTGCGGATTGTAACCAAGCGTGGCGCATAACTCAAATTGAAAGCGAACTGCCGTTCAATGCAGTACGCTACACTGGGAAAAATTTTCATATTAGTTTCATGAATGAGTTGAATTTTTCTCACTCAAAATAAAGTTTATTTTTGAGTAAAATTACCTTTGCCATGTGATTGCTAGAAACAACTGAGAGTAAGATGATGCGTAGCTGAATACAAAGCTCGAATTCATATCTTTTTATTTCCCAGAGTTTTTCTCTTTATAGAGATCTTTTTTTGTATATTGTAGTTATTTTTTCAAAAAATTAGATACACAACTAATTCAGTTTTTACGCGTTAGATATGTTCCCAGAAAAATCGCGTAAATAAAGATAGTAGCCATATAAAAGTAGGGGATTTTTTTGAAAATCCAAAAAAATAATATCAGTCTATGATATCAAATAATCGTCTTTACATGGAAGCTAGATTTTAAATTTAAATTTCGTATTAAATTTGTTACTTAAATAGATACGGAAAAACAAAAAATACAATATAGAATATTAATATCACAAAAAGAAAATTCAAATTGATATTATGAATTTCCGTTTATTTGAAGCCAGGAAAATTTATATTTTTTTATTATTTTAAATCTTAAATTTAACAAAATTTTAAGACGTCCTTATTAAACATAATTTTATACAAATAGCAGCGACAATATTGATGTTACATTAATAATAATTCACGTAAAAAATATTTGCTCAAAAACAGAATTAGGTGTTTAGAAATACGTATTTAAAGATATAATAATAAAAGATTTTTTAATCATTATTTCAAATCATACTAAAAAAAAAGCTTTATACAGAAAGTCTTACCAAATTTGGAATTTGTCCTAGACTTATTCGTCCATATGACTGAACGCCTAGATATTAGAGATGGTAAGAGCTAGAGCAACTCAACTTTCGGATTCGATCACATATTGTGTGACAAGACAGAAGTTTTTAATTTTGTTGGTATCGGTGTTACATAAGATTATAAAGCTTTTTAATATCTTCCTGTGATACCCTTTATAGGGCAGCCAAAGATTAAGAGACATTATTTGTTTGTTTTTTTAAATTTCGTTACAAAATTTGACGTCAAGAAGTTTTTTAGAGTTCCCCCAACTCATATACAGTTGACCATAAAAATTTGACAATTAAATGTTTTTAGAGTAGCAGTATTGAAAAATGCCTCAATGGATTGAAATCGGCTGATATTTAATTTATTGATGTTTCAGGCTATCCCAAGTTCATGCATCCTTCTTCTTTTGTTAAATTTTTTGTAATAATTTTGTTTATAAAATAAAATAATATCTGTATATTTTTGTTTCTTTTCATATTACGTGCTAACTCATAGGTAAGTTCTAAAAATTTGTATAAATAGGATAAAAGCTAAGATATACCTGTTAAATACATGTTCGGACTATAAGTTCCATATACAATCATCTATGGAACCTATTTTGAGTTTGGGATTAAGAAACCTAATTTTTTTTAGGAATTTCCATAACAAACAAAATTAGAGGTACCCCAAGTTACTTTTAATTTTATCAAAAGAACAAAAGAAATTGATTCAGATCTGTCTGACAACCTAGGTCTTGAAGACTTTAAAATCTGGAATAGACAAACTTGAGATTTGGACGCTTTAAGTTAATTTTTATCCTTCGCTAACTATTTCATCTCGAAAATGTCACACTCAAAAGAAAAAAGAAAAATCAAATTGTTCAACACTATGAAAGATATCGTTAGAAACGAAACAGCTTGGGACGTGGTATTTTATAAGAAAATTTTTATATAATAGTACATTACGTGGGCGACTCGAAACTCATTTTGGAGCGATAGTTCCTTGGACAAAGTTTATTAGAATGACCCAGCGCAGCAAAATCTCCATGAGTCTTTAAAGGTTTTTTTTCGCCCTTAAAAATTGAACCGTCCTTATACAATATACATTACTATATATTAGGTCTAAAATTTTGCTCCCGCCGCTAAAAAAATGTTGATTTGTTAATTTCTGTTTTAAAACTTAAAATAAGAAACGAATGTTAAAAACTAAAATAAATTTTAGTTGCGGCTAAATTATTGACAAATTTAATAGTTGTTTTTTTAAATTTGATTTGTCCATAAATCTCTTAATTTTTTGTCAGCGATCTCATTTTTTAAATTAAAAAGTCTTGAAATTTTCAAATAAATATGTCAATTACCATATTTTTTTAAGTACTTCGTTAGGCACTTTATATTGTTTGGTATTCATATTGTAATTATGATTCAAATCGATAAAGTGAAATTTTGTTAAAAATCTTCTTATATATACAATTCTCGTGTCACAATGTTAGTACCATACTCCTCCGAAACAGCTGGACCGATGCTCATGAAATTTCGTGTGCATATTGGGTAGGCCTAAGAATCAGCCAACATTCATTTTTTATACCCGTAAGTGTTAAGGGCTGTCCACCCCAAACTTTTTTTTTTAATTTTTATCATACTCCTCCGAAACGGCTGGACCGATTCTCGTGAAGTTTTGTGTGCCTATTGGGTAGGTCTGAGAATCGGCCAACATCTATTTTGCATACCCCTATGTGATAAGGGTTGTCCACCCCTAACATTTTTTTTTTGGTTTTGGACAAATTTTTTTTTAGTTTTACTGTGTTAATTAATTAATTATACATATAATTTTAAGGAATAAATTATAAAAGATAATGTTTGGGATTTTGTTTTTTTTATACCATATCCTAACAATAAGTTAGTTATTTTTTTTCCTACACTAGAAATTACTTAGAAATAATTTATATGATAAAACAACGTTTGTCGGCTCAGCTAGTAACATATAATATTTTTAAAACAAATTTAAAAGCAAATTTTTAAAAAATTTATTCGTTTAAATTAAAAAAATTTGGTCTATTTTATTTTTTAACCGATTGTTTTTATTAATGGCATGCCTAATATTCATTGCTCAATTTGGTTTAAAAAATATTTGAAAAAATTATTGTTTAGTTTTTATATACATAAAAAAAAAACATACGTAGGTATTAGTTTTAATTTTTCAAATAAATTTTTTTGTTTGTTTTGAAAAAATTTGAAAGCAATCTGCATTTTTTGTTTAAAAATAAAAATTTAAAACTAATTTTTGTTTTCAATTCATAATATATTTCCAAAAATGAGGTTCGCTGTGTGTATATACGAGGTGTGCTCAAAAAGTATTGCGAATTTTGTGTTTTTTCAAAAATTATTTATTTATTCATGATTATCTATTTTGTCCCCTTCAAAGTAATACCCATGAGATATTATACACTTGTGCCAACGGTTTTTCCAATCTTCGTATCACTTCAAAAAAACATTTTTTTTTTGTATCTTGTTCAGCTCCTCCTTCGATGCCGTCTTTATCTCGTCAACCGTAGCGTAGCGTCGTCCTTTCATGGGCCTATTCAGTTTAGGGAACAAGAAAAGGTCACAGAGGGCCAGATCTGGGGAATATGGGGGCTGCGGCATCATAAGTGCGTTGTTTTGGGCCAAAAAGTCGAGCACAAGCAACGATGTGTGGGCAGGGGCGTTATCGTGGTGCAAAAGCCAATTTTTGTTCTTCCACAAATCCGGGCGTTTCTGGCGGATTGCTTCGCGCAAATTGCGCATAACTTGCAGGTAATATTCCTTATTGACCATTCTACCCTGTGGCAGGAACTCATGATGCACCACGCCCTTGCAATCGTAGAAAACTGTAAGCAAAACTTTCACATTGGACCGAACTTGGCGCGCTTTTTTCGGTCTTGGTTCGTGCGGCAGCTTACATTGAGTTGATTGAGCTTTGGTTTCCACGTCATTACCATAAACCCACGATTCGTCACCAGTTATGACCCTCTGGAACAAATTTGGGTCGTCGCGGACAAAGTCCAACATCTCATTAGCAATGTTCATGCGATGCTGTTTTTGGTCGAAATTGAGCAATTTTGGTACGAATTTCGCGGCAACCCGTCTCATGACCAAATCATTGATAAAAATCGAATGGCCCGAGCCAATCAATATGTCTAGGTCCTTAAAAATATTTCTAAAGGTGATTCGACGATTGGCCAATACCATTTTCTTCACTTCATCAATTTTTTCGTTTGTTGTTGAAGTGCTCGGGCGTCCGGCACGCTCTTCGTCGTTCACATCTTCTCGGCCTTCTGAGAACATTTTGTGCCACCGATAAACGTAGCTTCGGTGTTAGGTAGCTTCTCCGTATGCCACAGTCAACATTCGGAATGCATCCGCGCACTTAATTTCGTTTTTCACACAAAATTTGATACAGGTTCCTTGATCCATTTTTATGAATAGGTAAAAATCGAAGACGAGCCAAAACACGCGCAAGCAAAGCAGCTGTCAACAATTAAGTGAACATTCAAAATGGCCGAGCTTGTCGGCATAAGTGAGAGATATGAGTACCAACATAACGCTACAAAAAATCGAAATTCGAATATACGTAACCCGCGAAAATTCAAAATTCGCGATACTTTTTGAACACATTTCGTATGAGAAGCATAAAAACACTTTTGTGGCAGGTGACCGATCGTTAAATAAAACAATAAGTCGCATTAACTTAAACTTTCTTTAATATCAACAAGTACATACAACCGACTGCCTCTCCCACTCTCAAAGACCATCTAAATGTTAAATAACATTAAATGAGCGAGTTAACATGAGCAGGCGCTGTATATTAACAGATCTTATATATATGCTACACATTTTAACACAAATGCGCTTGTAATTCACAGCAAAACGAGTTAACATGAGCAGGCGCCGTATATTAACAGATCTTATAAATATGCTACACTTTTTAACATAAATGCGCTTGTAACTCACAGCATGTTTAAGCAATGTTTGAGTTAATAGTTCACGTATGAGCCACTTCTAGTCAAATTTTTTAACTAGTTGGCTGTTGTTGTTGTTATATTTTGTATTGTATTGTGGTTCAGTATTATTGTTTTGTGATTTTTTTAAGTAGTGTAGTTATAAGAATATGATTTTGCCACTGTCTATTAATTGGCACATATCACTTTATATTCTTCTCTTATTTGTCAACATTTCTTGGTTATCGTCAATTTGATTTTCTTCAGAATCGGATTCGCTAGTTGCAAGTCTGCGAGCTTTACTACATTTTGTGGTATTATAAAAACATTTTCTTATTCCACTTTGTAATTGTAAAATGTTTGTAGTGCTTTCTAGACCAATTTACGAATACTTGGCGATCACTAAGAAACTTGTGAGAATTTCACTTGATCTTTCACATCCAAGTATGATAAAATTTCATAATAGCAATACTTGGAAAGATCTAAAATCGTTTTATTGCTCATGTTGTCTTTGAATCAAAACCAAAATCTACTTGAAAGATCAAGAACATAAAATCTTTTTAGCAAATATGTGAAATCTTTGTAGTGCTTTCTAGACCAATTTACGAATACTTGGCGATCACTGAGAAACTTGTGAGAAGTTTACAAATTTTACAAAACAAAACTGCGCAATATTGCAGATGCCCCGTGATATATCCGTGGCTAGTGTCTCGCAAACAAACTCTAGTTCGTCATCTTCTTTTTCACATTTTATAGCTAAATTCCAGTCGCAGTTTGCATTGAAGCTGGTTTTAAAAGTGTTGTTGTTAGTTCCAAATGTGGATTCTGGATTATTCGTCAACATTTTTTGGTTATCGTCAATTTGATTTTCTTCTTCAGAATCGGAATCGCTAGTTGCAAGTCTGTGAGCTTTACTACATTTTGTGGTATTATAAAAATCATTTGCTTATTCCACTTTGTAATTGTAAAATGTTTGTAGTGCTTTCTAGACCAATTTACGAATACTTGGCGAAATCGCTGGCAAACTTGTGAGAATTTCACATGATCTTTCACATCCAAGTATGATAAAATCTCATAAAAGCAATACTCGGAAAGATCTAAAATCGTTTTATTGCTCATGTTGTCTTTGAATCAAAACCAAAATCTACTTGAAAGGTCAAGAACATGAAATCCTTTTAGCAAATATGTGAAATCTTTGTAGTGCTTTCTAGACCAATTTACGAATACTTGGCGATCACTGAGAAACTTGTGAGAAGTTTACAAATTTTACAAAACAAAACTGCGCAATATTGCAGATGCCCCGTGATATATCCGTGGCTAGTGTCTCGCAAACAAACTCTAGTTCGTCATCTTCTTTTTCACATTTTATAGCTAAATTCCAGTCGCATTTTGCATTGAAGCTGGTTTTAAAAGTGTTGTTGTTAGTTTCAATTGTGGATTCTGGATTATTCGTCAACATTTTTTGGTTATCGTCAATTTGATTTTCTTCTTCAGAATCGGAATCGCTAGTTGCAAGTCTGTGAGCTTTACTACATTTTGTGGTATTATAAAAATCATTTGCTTATTCCACTTTGTAATTGTAAAATGTTTGTAGTGCTTTCTAGACCAATTTACGAATACTTGGCGAAATCGCTGGCAAACTTGTGAGAATTTCACATGATCTTTCACATCCAAGTATGATAAAATCTCATAAAAGCAATACTCGGAAAGATCTAAAATCGTTTTATTGCTCATGTTGTCTTTGAATCAAAACCAAAATCTACTTGAAAGGTCAAGAACATGAAATCCTTTTAGCAAATATGTGAAATCTTTGTAGTGCTTTCTAGACCAATTTACGAATACTTGGCGATCACTGAGAAACTTGTGAGAAGTTTACAAATTTTACAAAACAAAACTGCGCAATATTGCAGATGCCCCGTGATATATCCGTGGCTAGTGTCTCGCAAACAAACTCTAGTTCGTCATCTTCTTTTTCACATTTTATAGCTAAATTCCAGTCGCATTTTGCATTGAAGCTGGTTTTAAAAGTGTTGTTGTTAGTTTCAATTGTGGATTCTGGATTATTCGTCAACATTTTTTGGTTATCGTCAATTTGATTTTCTTCTTCAGAATCGGAATCGCTAGTTGCAAGTCTGTGAGCTTTACTACATTTTGTGGTATTATAAAAATCATTTGCTTATTCCACTTTGTAATTGTAAAATGTTTGTAGTGCTTTCTAGACCAATTTACGAATACTTGGCGAAATCGCTGGCAAACTTGTGAGAATTTCACATGATCTTTCACATCCAAGTATGATAAAATCTCATAAAAGCAATACTCGGAAAGATCTAAAATCGTTTTATTGCTCATGTTGTCTTTGAATCAAAACCAAAATCTACTTGAAAGGTCAAGAACATGAAATCCTTTTAGCAAATATGTGAAATCTTTGTAGTGCTTTCTAGACCAATTTACGAATACTTGGCGATCACTGAGAAACTTGTGAGAAGTTTACAAATTTTACAAAACAAAACTGCGCAATATTGCAGATGCCCCGTGATATATCCGTGGCTAGTGTCTCGCAAACAAACTCTAGTTCGTCATCTTCTTTTTCACATTTTATAGCTAAATTCCAGTCGCATTTTGCATTGAAGCTGGTTTTAAAAGTGTTGTTGTTAGTTTCAATTGTGGATTCTGGATTATTCGTCAACATTTTTTGGTTATCGTCAATTTGATTTTCTTCTTCAGAATCGGAATCGCTAGTTGCAAGTCTGTGAGCTTTACTACATTTTGTGGTATTATAAAAATCATTTGCTTATTCCACTTTGTAATTGTAAAATGTTTGTAGTGCTTTCTAGACCAATTTACGAATACTTGGCGAAATCGCTGGCAAACTTGTGAGAATTTCACATGATCTTTCACATCCAAGTATGATAAAATCTCATAAAAGCAATACTCGGAAAGATCTAAAATCGTTTTATTGCTCATGTTGTCTTTGAATCAAAACCAAAATCTACTTGAAAGGTCAAGAACATGAAATCCTTTTAGCAAATATGTGAAATCTTTGTAGTGCTTTCTAGACCAATTTACGAATACTTGGCGATCACTGAGAAACTTGTGAGAAGTTTACAAATTTTACAAAACAAAACTGCGCAATATTGCAGATGCCCCGTGATATATCCGTGGCTAGTGTCTCGCAAACAAACTCTAGTTCGTCATCTTCTTTTTCACATTTTATAGCTAAATTCCAGTCGCATTTTGCATTGAAGCTGGTTTTAAAAGTGTTGTTGTTAGTTTCAATTGTGGATTCTGGATTATTCGTCAACATTTTTTGGTTATCGTCAATTTGATTTTCTTCTTCAGAATCGGAATCGCTAGTTGCAAGTCTGTGAGCTTTACTACATTTTGTGGTATTATAAAAATCATTTGCTTATTCCACTTTGTAATTGTAAAATGTTTGTAGTGCTTTCTAGACCAATTTACGAATACTTGGCGAAATCGCTGGCAAACTTGTGAGAATTTCACATGATCTTTCACATCCAAGTATGATAAAATCTCATAAAAGCAATACTCGGAAAGATCTAAAATCGTTTTATTGCTCATGTTGTCTTTGAATCAAAACCAAAATCTACTTGAAAGGTCAAGAACATGAAATCCTTTTAGCAAATATGTGAAATCTTTGTAGTGCTTTCTAGACCAATTTACGAATACTTGGCGATCACTGAGAAACTTGTGAGAAGTTTACAAATTTTACAAAACAAAACTGCGCAATATTGCAGATGCCCCGTGATATATCCGTGGCTAGTGTCTCGCAAACAAACTCTAGTTCGTCATCTTCTTTTTCACATTTTATAGCTAAATTCCAGTCGCATTTTGCATTGAAGCTGGTTTTAAAAGTGTTGTTGTTAGTTTCAATTGTGGATTCTGGATTATTCGTCAACATTTTTTGGTTATCGTCAATTTGATTTTCTTCTTCAGAATCGGAATCGCTAGTTGCAAGTCTGTGAGCTTTACTACATTTTGTGGTATTATAAAAATCATTTGCTTATTCCACTTTGTAATTGTAAAATGTTTGTAGTGCTTTCTAGACCAATTTACGAATACTTGGCGAAATCGCTGGCAAACTTGTGAGAATTTCACATGATCTTTCACATCCAAGTATGATAAAATCTCATAAAAGCAATACTCGGAAAGATCTAAAATCGTTTTATTGCTCATGTTGTCTTTGAATCAAAACTGAAATTAAACAAAAAAGAAATGGTATAATTAAAAATATTATAACATACGAAGGGTATATATATATACGGATATATCCGTGGCTAGTGTCTCGCAAACAAACTCTAGTTCGTCATCTTCTTTTTCACATTTTATAGCTAAATTCCAGTCGCATTTTGCATTGAAGCTGGTTTTAAAAGTGTTGTTGTTAGTTTCAATTGTGGATTCTGGATTATTCGTCAACATTTCTTGGTTATCGCCAATTTGATTTTCTTCTTCAGAATCGGATTCGTTAGTTGGAAGTCTGAGTTTTTTAATAATAAATAAATAATATTAGTATTAAAAAAATAAAATAAAACTAAAATCTACATGAAAGCTCAAGAACATGAAATCATTTTAGCAAATATGTTAAATTTTTGTAGTGCTTTGTAGACCAATTAACGAATACTTGGCGACATTGCTGACAAACTGGTGAGAAGTTCACAAATTTTACAAAAAAATAAAACTTTGCGCAAAATCAAAATTAATCTTATATATAAAATTCTCGTGTCACAATGTTATGTTCCTTCTAAGCTTAGGATCTCACGAACGGCTGAACCGATTTGGCTAATTTTGGTCTTGAAATGTTCGTGGAAGTCCAAGGATTGTTTAGGGCTGAGAAAATATAACAAAATTGCGACGAAAATACTAAAAAGGACAATTTGATTTTCCAATACAATTTTTTTTTTTAATTTAGGTTGGCATTGTGTACATTGTCAGATTAACTAATATTTTTTAGTTAATAGTTTTTGTCGAAAGGAAACACAAAAATTATAAACGATTCATGTTTTGATTTCTGTGTAAAATACATATGATCAGATCAATATTTGCACATAATGCCGCCAAAAAGACGTAACATTCATCCCGAAGAACAGCTGAAGCTGAGGAACAACGTTTACAAAGGAATGAGTTGAATCGATTAAGAGAAGCAAGATCACATTTTGCTCATACATGCTCGAATGAGAATGAGACGAAATCGGGATTATCAGAATCAATCAGATGAAATCCATGCAGAACAGAATTTAATCCAAAGAACATTCAGGCAAATGCGCAATGCATCCAATCTGCACAGAGCTGCATTCGAATATAACAATACGACCGATTATAGCTCGCGTCAATCTGTTGTAATTGGAACAATGAACAAGGTATGTGACCAGTGCCAAGCACTGAAATTTCCCAATGAAACAGCAGGCCTGCTTATTATCAAAAGCAGTGTATTCGGAGAGGTTCGCTGCTGGATGTATTCGGTAGAATGGCAGAAGAGAGGATTACCTCAGAAAATACTACCGCATGAAATTGATGATGTGATATCGGCGGAAATCCCAGTTCAAACAAATGATCCAGAATTGTTCGAGGTTATCACAAAGAATATGATCCACGGACCATATGGTGTGCTCAACCCAACTTCATCATGCATGATCGACGGCAAATGCTTCAAAAGATATCCAAGGGCATTGACTTCGGACACTGTTACGGGCTACGATGGATACCCATTATATCGCCGTAGATCAACAGAAGACAATGGCAGATCAACCACAATCAAAGTGCAAAAACAAGAAATTGAAATTGACAATCGTTGGGTTGTTCCATTTACGCCATTATTATCAAAAACGTATAAAGCCCACATTAACGTCGAGTATTCCAACTCAGTAAAATCAATAAAATATATCTGCAAATACGTCAATAAGGGAAGCGATATGGCGATTTTGGGTGTGAGAGCCGACAATGTGAATGACGAAATTTTACAATATGAAATAGGA
>JBAMAX010004636.1:0-48378 GCA_037043745.1 Chymomyza amoena | reverse complement strand
ATTTTCTTGGGCACCATATAGCCCAGAACTTGCACCTTCCAGATTATCATTTGTTTCGATTTCTGCACAAGTCTCTTAATGATGTAAATTTAAATTCCTTATAGGCCTGCAAAACAGTATGATCAGTTTTTCGGTTATAAAAACAAAAGTTCTCTCTAAATGGAATTATGGGTTTTGCCCAAAATTGGCAAAAGGTTATCGACCGAAACAACATATTTTGTTTGATAAAGTTTGTTTCAAATATAAGAAAAAAGTTTTTGTAGCCGAACTTTTTCGAATACTACATATATTTTCAGGAAGTAAAGCAATAATAAGTAAAGTCAGTGTAGGCGTTGAATTTGCATATTATGTAAAATACAATAAAAAATGTATTTTTTTCTAATGACCGCAACGTGACATTCAAGTTCAGATATAAAGCATGTAGACATAGTTAAGATCCAAAAGTTGTACTTGCGACACATGCACTTTATCGTTCCGATCAGAAATCTTATCATAATGACAATCTGCGGCAGTAGCAGACAAGTGCGTAGATCTTCAAACATACAAAGATATATACAAACATCAGTTTGTCGGCAGACAGTCTAAAAATAAATGTAAACAAAATAAAACAGATTATAATAAAGGAAGAAACATTTTAAAGACGACCGGCTTTATTTTATGGCAATTTTTCAGTACACAATTAACATACTAAATAATCAGCAAACAAACGTGAAATAATTATACTCTATTTTTTCTTTGGATGAAAAGTATTACAAAATTGTGCTTAGCTTTGTGACAGACGTAACGGGGAAGATTATTTTACAAAGTGCAGCAGATTTGGCCATGCATCTAATCCAGGTCAAAATTCTTACTTAAGAATTGGACTTTATAAATATATTTAAATAGGACTAGTTTTTAATCAAAAATATCGTAACTTGCTGAATTTCTTACAGATTAATTTAGTGTTGCGGTCGTTTGAATGGGATATGTTCATACAATCTTTATTAAGTATAGTTCTTACTTAAACTTAAACCTAACTATTCTTGTGAAAAAAGGGAATTGCGGACTTGCATATTTTTGAACATTTTTTTATAAAAAAAAAATAATTCTAGAAATGTTCTAGAAAAGGTCGGGCGCGGTTGACTTAAAATACCCCGAACCTCCACAATGCAATCAAATCCGATATATTGCTTACAAACTCCCAAAGATATTTTCTTGCTAAATTTCGTTACGACACTTTTAAAAGTAACTAAAAAATGAAATTTCGCAGCTAACATGTTTTTTTTGACTGATTGATCCTATATAGTCCATCAATTTTGATCAAATTTAATATAGTGCTAGGAAACTCTAAAAAACTTGCGAATGCCAAAACTATTAACATTCGATTTATGACCTTAAAAGATTTTTATTTAGGGGTCCTCTGAACCATCCCGATATTAAAAAAAATTAAATAAACCTGTCTCTGATAGAATTACTAGTGAGCCCGGCAGACGTTGTCCTGCCCAAACTTTTTGAATACTCTTAAAATAAATAAACATCGTAAGATTCTCTAGTTAGCTTATCTGGAAAAATATAAGATTCTTAGTTTAGTTCACAGCTCGATTCAAACTTGCACCATTATTAGTCGAAAGTAGCGCTTCACGGGTCTGTCTTAACCGAGTTCATTCAAGTTCATTGCGATCTTTACGTTCCTGGGCAGTACGATTAGATTGATAATTAATTTGATTCGTTGCATTTCTTCCAATTGAAATACATCATGCATTGATCAATTAAGAGACAGCATTCCCAATTGTCCTAATACTTTATGAGCCATCGCCGAACATAGATCTTCAATATGAATTAAAGCTTCATTGTCAACTTCCGGCGTAAGTCCCATCACTGGATTACCTTTTGCTTGACGTACTCGAAACAAAATATCTTTTGATAAATATTCTATATATTTTATTCACAGTTCAGATTGATTTGATGGAAAACATGTTGCCAAAATAATCGCAAATAGAACACGTATTTGATATGGATGGAGCAGTAATAGCAGCATCCGCTAAAGTTTGATCCCAGTGCAAAGCATTTTCCTGCAAATTCAAATTTTGACATGCCTCTCGATACTTTGCACACAATACGCTATTCACTGTTCTCAATGATTGAAACGATGTTGGAGCTCGAACATTGATTAACAACAATACCTGTTTTTTTGTATATATGGCAATATACCCACAAAAACAGATATTTACAAAAATGCGTATATCTCACGAACCAACATACACAAACACATCGAAATATGCTTAAAACCTTCGTATTGACAACCTCTAACACACGCAAAAATCAGATTTGAATTTCATCGACGCGTTCATGAGAACATCCGTAGCATGTAAAACATAAGTTTCTTTTGTATATATAGATAAGGAATCAAATCTAAAATTTTGGTTGCTCTAGCTCTTATCATCTTTGAGTTCTAGGTATTCATACGGACGGTTAGATAGATAGACGGACATCGGTATATCGATTTCCTGAACACATATTAGTTCATTTTGGAGCGTCTCCGGGGAAAATTATGAGTGTAGTTACACAAACAAAAATATAAAACTATATTATTCATTATTTGTACATTAAAAATTGTCGATTTCAAAAATATTCAAGTTTTTACAAAAATTTATGAAAAACTAAGCCGATGGCCTAAGCAGCCAGTGCTATCTATAGTTTATGACAATTATCGGCCCTAAACTAAAATTGTCATTAGAAATAATTAAATATGAAAAAAAAAATTGCTAACTTTACTTCGGGCACGCCCGACTTTGAGAAACCCACAGACTACTTTTTACTTCAATATTAAACTTGTACATTTTGTTTCTCAAAATTTGTCGAATCATCGATAACTGATCATTCAGGTAGACTTTGCTTATATAGTTAGGGTAGGCATTGATCAATTGTAAGGATATTGCCTAAAACAGCTTCGTTTTTTCTCAGACACTACTTTTAAGAACTTTTTCCTCAGAAGCTTTTGTTACATTAAGTTCGTAATATCATTCGAGTCACATGTTTTTATGTAATTGATAAAAATATCAAGCAAACGTGACGCGTAAGCTCCTTTCAATTGAAGAACGCAAAATATTATTGAATTTACACGTAAAAGATGGAAAATCGTATTCCGAAATTGAAAAAAATTGGTCAAGACTCCGGTCAAGGGTCCAAAGGGCATAACTCGTTTAAAAAACGAAGATCGGGTTAAAAACAAGTCCAGGAATGGTCGTAAATCGCACATCTGGAATACCTTTGACCCTTTGGGCTTATGCCATTTTCTAATAATACCTTTCACCTTCTAATTTATACATTTCGTTAAACCAAAAATTGTAGGGTATCCACACGTCATTAGCTTTGCGCAACATATTGCCATAAGCTTCTGTCACGGTTTCGCGTGCCTTTTCGAATCCAAACCCAATGCCCAAATTCAAAGCCAAGTTCGTTCACGTGAACGGCGCATGCGTCTGGCGTCGTCATCGTCATCGTCTGGGTTACCCGTACCCGTACCTTATGCGCATTTGGTATTTTTACGAGGCGTATGAGTTATTTTTTTTTTTTTTTTCAAATTGGCACAGACCGGTAATAAAATTTGCCAAAAAAAACTTTGATCTCAGATAGTATTTGGCCAGATTAACAACTAATAGCCGGCATGTGGCTTAATGTACTTTGATTTTACTACTTTGATGATTAGAGCAGCTTGGGGCTATGGCGTCAGCGTCTGCATGAAAGGTCTGCGGCTTGCTCCCAGTTGTCAAAAATGCCGCCTGATAAGCTTGGGTTCCAGCGGGAACTGGTGAAGATAGTGACGAGCACGCGGCGTATGAGTTATTACTCATATATAAGTAGTTTGTTTGCAAAATTACTCATAGTTCGAGTGATCGGCGTGAGAAAGCTTCAGGCAGTTCTGCTGGGGAATTGAGCAAAAGCTTGTGGCAACTGTTTGAGTTGTAAATTAAAGAACTCAAGTATTATGTGTCGGATTTGGAGAAATTTTCAAGAGTTTCGTAATTTGTTTGTCTTATATTAGTGGGCATAAAAATTTTGAGGGGACTTGGGGGGGCAATTTTTGTGATTTTTATATATAGGGAAAGGCTTGTAAGTTGCCATACCATAGCTATATATTTTGGCTATATCTTGATATTAAGTAAACTTAGACTTCGTTGGAAAGATAAAAGAAAGAGCTATTATCTGCAATAAGAAGCTCATTTGAAAAATATCAAAATATGCATTTTACAGACAATTTTCCAAAGAGTATTTTCCAAAAACGATCACAAAAAAAAAGCTTGTGAGTTCCCTTATCGCTAAAAATTTAAGAAAACTAAAATAAGAATGCATGGTTAGTAAAATTTATGAAAATTTATTGATTTTAAATTTAGCTAAGCAATTAATTGAACTAAAATAAGAGCCAAAAAAATGGTAACTTTCCAGATCAAAATTTTATCAAAATGGATTGACTTTGAATGTGGGGGGGTGATGAGCCTCAAAATGCCGCCTCGATTCAACAAATTACCGACTGCATAAATAGTAATTGGGTAAAAGTGATTAGTTAAGAATATTAATAAATTCTCAAAAATCTCAATATATATTGTATTACAGTAGAATTTTTTTGTAACAAGAAAAATATACAATATTGAACATTACCTAGTTACTAGTAATACAGGATATAATCACAGCAAAGTATTACAGATATAATTTAGCAGATAAGAGATCATAACACGATGTGATAATAATTGATAAACTTCTTTTTTAATGCTTTCTAGTGCTTAACATTTTTTTTAAATAATGAAAGTTACCGACCATGCGTTGATTTCCTCAGCCTTATCTTTCGAAGAATAAAGTAACTTCAACTCATTTAAGCGATCATCACCCATTGTTGTTCTCATATAATAGAGAACTAATTTTAGCTTGCTAAGTGAGCGTTCACAAGAAGTTGATGTAACTGGAGCGGTGAGAATGAAACAAACAAGTTTAGGCACCAAGGGAATTACATATCGCAATCTAAACAATACTTGACAAATATCCCCAAAATTCGTATATCCTGCAAATGATTCCAAAAGAATTTCCAGCTCAACGAGCAAACGTTCTGGTTCTTCATTCTGGCTTTTATTGCACAATAGATTCAATTAATTCGATTGTGACATTGCTCTTCTCAAATGGAAATTGGAAAAGTTTCTGAATAGGCATGAACAATGCAACTAGAAAAAACTAGGAACACTAACCTATATTCTTTCCGATAATAAGTCATAAAATCAAAATGGAAAGCTGTTTCAGGGTCATCAGCTATATTTTTCTTGCTACTATATTAATTCGGTCCAGGTACCTATTATTGGACAGATTTTTCCGATTGAATTATTAATATTTGCTCGATTGGAACTTAAATTGTAATTTTTAATTGTTGCAGTTTTTATCGACCAGTCTCTTTTAATACTGATTGTTTTTGTGAAAAAGATATAGAAATGTTATATGTAATAGATTATATTATATTGATATTTAAAAAAAATCATATGACGGTTTTTGTCCGTCGAAGATTATTTCGAGTCACGGTCGGCTATACTCAACCTTTGATAGACGAATACCTTTATAAATTATCAATAATATTAAAATGATAAGATACATCGTACATAAAACTTATATATCTTTCTCCCAAAAACAATCAGTTTCTGAAGAGACTGCTCGGTGAAATAAACAAAGCAAAATTTACCGTGAGACCGTGAGAGCAACACTTCACAACGTCCATGTAACAATATGTAGCGATTTTTTGTTACATGACGTTGTATCGAGTTTCTCTAGTGGTTCACCCTATGCTCCATAAATAACAAGTCGATTAATATTCTGAAATCTCTGCAGAAAATCTATCTAAAAATTTTCAGGATTTCCAAATACATTTCAAATAAACGATTCTTCATTTTAATTGCTCGAATATTACGTGAAATATCCGAGATTTGCCGACTGCTAGATGTTTGGGGGGTGTCACAGCCCCCCTCGCTACGCCCCTGAATATGATATAGGATCCGTCCCATAGGACGGATCGGCCAAAAAATCGATTTCAGTACAAAATTCGGTATGATTCCTTATGGAAAATATTAAAGGTATTCACGATTTGTGTTGAGTTGAGGAAAAAGTTAACAGGCCAAAGCGTGAATCGCTACTGTCAAGTTGTTGAGCTGAGTTTTCTTCTTTTTTAAAGAGTTTGTTTACAATTGTAAATTGGTACAAATTACAAAAAATTTAAAATTCAAAAACCTTAATTAAAAATGCCGAGACAGAACATGAAATCTACTTTAATTTAATTAATAGCAAAAATTACATTGGATAAAATCAATTTTAATGAAAGTTCGTCTTCTAAAACAATTTCATCGCAAAAAAACTTAATTATATTTTATGCTGTGACTAGGGGATTGCGTGCGACGTACAAATGTATGAAGTTCCATATAATTATGTAGAGGACATGAATTCAATAATATTCTCGCGTAACAGACAATTAACTGGCGCCAGAGCGTGGTCAGTTCGTAGGACGAAAACCAATGTGTTTAAATGCTGAACTCTACAACAGTTCCAGCATATATTAAGGCTAGTACAGCCCCAGCATTTTCAAATTACCATCCATTTTTACTCTTTTACTCCAACAACTGGTTAATATGGCTAATTCTCTTAATTTCGTACAAAAAGGCACAACTTTTTATACCCTGTACCGTATGGTACAAAGAGTATATTAAGTTTGTGCAAGCCGAAAATGTATGTAACATATAGAAGGAGACGTCGGAGATACCCCAAAGTTATCTAAAATATGATCAGGGTGAATAGAGAAGTCGATATACCCATGTCCGTCTGTCCGTCCAAACTTTCACTTTAGATCCCATATTATTCCATAGGAGACAAGTTTATTTTATTTTTTTGATATTAGGGATAAATTATATATTGTAGCTCCCATATGGGTGTTTGAGTTTTAGATGAATAATTCGTTTGTTCCTCAAGATATCGTAACCAAATTTGGTATTCAAGTTTCTTATAGTTCCCAAGCACTGTACCAAATTTGATCCAAATCGGTTGACTATATCATATAGCTCCCATAGGACCGATCGGACAAAATAATTTTTAAATCAAATTCGCTATATTTCGTTTTTAATAAAGATATCGTAACCATATTTGGCGTTTTGAAATTTTTTGGAGCACTTAAGCAATGTGCCAAATTTTATTACAATCGGTTGACTATATCATATAACTCCCATAGGACCAATCGGTCCAAAAAAATCGATTTTTGAACAAAATTGGTTGTGTTTCGTTTGTTTGTTAAGATATTTGAACTAAATTCGTCATTCAGGTCTTTTTTAAGGTATTGAAGCACTGTGTCAAATTTGATCGAAATCGAGTTGACTATATCATATAGTTCCCATAGGACGAATCGGTACAAAAAAATGTTTGTTTAAAAATTCTTCTGTTTTTGGGTTTTTTATGAAGGAATCGGACTTTATTGCAAGAATAGTGGTGGGTATCCCAAAGTCATCCGCGCCCGACTTTACGTACGCCATTTTTATACAAAATTCGTTGTGCTTCGTCTGTTTGTATAGATATTTGAACTAAATTCGGCATTCAGATTCATGATTGCTGTTGAAGATGGTCTTTGAAAAGTTGAAGACTAAATCGAAGGTTTTTTATACAGTGCAAATATCTTAAGTTGAACTTGTCAGATTTCTATAATTTTATTTAAAATAAATTAAAGTTTTTTGGTTTTGAATCAAAGCACCATTTTTTATAGGCAAAATTTTTTAAAAAAAGCGTGAACAAAGAAAAAAATTATACAACATATTTGATTTGCTAAATCTGTATTTTCCGGCAATTTGTTAAAAATATATAAATTTTCTATTTTATATAGCAGCGTATAATATTATAAAACTATTTCTCCATGCACAATAAAATTGGTATATTTTGCGGTTTGCTTGTATTGGTATGAGTTTCGTGATCCAAGTAACCTTCAACGATTTCTTCTCTGCAAGGTTTGCATTTTTGGAATTGTATAAATCGTTCAAAAAGTTGCTCCCGTTTAGGTGTAAGTTTGCCGCATGACTTGGCATGGATTGTGCGGATCTTCGAATAGCCAATAACGTGGCATAAGTGCACAATGCGTTTCAGTCTTTGTAACTACTACGCGCTCGTCCATATTCTCACCCAGACTAAAAATGTCACCAAAAGTTACAGTGGCCACTTCCATAAAGTGACTTTCATATTCGAACTTTATCTTCTAAAAGGAATTTTTTAAAGTGTATTTATTGTGCGTTAGATATTGGTGTAAATTTTCTTACCTTTGGTACAATGACAGTTGATGACCTTATAGGTGTTAAAGAATGTTAATGTGGTGAGTTTGAAGATGGTGAGTTAGAAGATGATGAGTATGAAGATGATGAGTATGCAAATTATGACTTCGAATATGATGATGATGACATTGAAAATGCTGATGACCCTGATGACTTTCCAGAAATTACTTTTAAATATGAACCTGATCTGTAAAATGATTTTCTGGGGTCTATTCTTGATTGTTGCGAATTAGACGCATGCGTTTTTTTTATAATCGAATCTATCGACTTTGTTGAAGCCATAGATGCACGTGGAGTTGGTATTGGTAAAAATGACTTAATGGATGGCAAGGGCGAACCAGGCAACGAGTCGGGTTTCGATTGACTTTTAAAGATCTTTTCAGACTCAAGTGATGAGTGTCTGCTTATTACTGTATCCAAGTTGTACTCGCGTTTATCACCCTTTCGGCGTAGCAACTAACAATAACGCTCCAGCACTTTCAATCTCTTACGGCGTTCCTAGTCCACAAAAAAATTATTATTTATTGGACGGACTAGGCTAATAATTTAAGCAACTGAACTAATTTGCAAACATCTTTGTTGCTCTTAAATTTTTAGCTGGCTAATCCGTAGTCTACATATTTGGATCGACTTCTCGCGTCATTGAACGAATATTTTGAAGCTCTAGAACTACGAAATCGCACCGTATTTGTCGCCTGTAATGAAAGGATAAGTGTTCTAGAAATCTTGTACGCTTCTATAATTTTCGGCACGCAACACAATACTCACAGGCTTTTCGAAATCCTCAGTCCCCATTTTAACGAGCATACAAAGGTGCTTGGACTCACTGTCATAGCAACGGCTGTTGACCGTGCCGGTGTAAATATCATGCCGTATTTCGAAAAAATCGTTAGCATTATACAAGTTTTCTTTATAACAACCAGTTGTCCCAGTGATATGAATGGACCTCGCAATCAAGCTATCACTGTTTTGGCCAATTTGGCACAATCCGTGGGAAAGGAAAATTTTATGCCAGCCATGGGTTCTGAGATATTAAATTTTATAAGAGGACCTATTAGTTTATTTAGACTGTTTTGCAAATTATTGCGAAATTATTTAATACTTACATACTGGCTCATAGCACCGGTTTTGCCATTTTTATTTAATATCTCGTTGACATTTTTTCTAGCATGCAATAAAAATTCACCAGCACGCTCCACCTCCTTAAGTCAGGATTCATTTCGACTTAGTATCAGCACTATTTGATGGAATAATTCCAGGTATTTCTCCTCAGGTTTCAGCATCTTTAAACGGTTAATCAACATTATCTTCATCGTCCTCCATTGTTTAAAATAGTTTTTACACCTTTGGTTTTTACAAAACCCGCACGAGACTGCTTATGAACCAGATTTTATTTTCGTATTAAAATGTGTTGTTTGTAATAAGTTTCTGTGTAGACTGAGTTTTGATTTGTTTATAGTTGATTTAAGAAGTATGGCTTGCTTGCTTTTCGAAACCAATTTAAACAGCTTACTTAGTGCAAAAGCTATTAAGCTAGATATATTGACAAACTATTAAGAGCAAACTTATTCGTAGCAGTATCACTCGATCTTCCTCTGTTGGGTAACTCGACACTCTGACATATCTCTTAACGACTGGGACGAGTACCCTTCGGCCGAAACCGCGGTTCTTGCAGTTAAGAATATCAAAATATTGGTAATCACGAAAAAAAAAGGAATGGGTACTTGGTGTACGGTTATCAAATCTCCCTATTTTGTAGATCATTTTATTGGCAGTCCCTATCGAGTGTGAGAGCTATTCCGAAAAAAATATGCCGAACATGTTCGATGTATTTGTTGGATTTGGACTCACTCTATCGATTATTGTTTTACTACTTTGATGATTAGAGCAGCTTGGGGCTATGGCGTCAGCGTCTGCATGAAAGGTCTGCGGCTTGCTCCCAGTTGTCAAAAATGCCGCCTGATAAGCTTGGGTTCCAGCGGGAACTGGTGAAGATAGTGACGAGCACGCGGCGTATGAGTTATTACTCATATATAAGTAGTTTGTTTGAAAAATTAGTTCGAGTGATCGGCGTGAGAAAGCTTTAGGCAGTTCTGCTTGGCAATTGAGCTTAAGCTTGTGGCAACTGTTTGAGTTGTAAATTAAAGAACTCAAGTATTATGTGTCGGATTTGGAGAAATTTTCAAGAGTTTCGTAATTTGTTTGTCTTATATTAGTGGGCATAAAAATTTTGAGGGTACTTGGGGGGGCAATTTTTGTGATTTTTATATATAGGGAAAGGCTTGTAAGTTGCCATACCATAGCTATATACTTTGGCTATATCTTGATATTTAGTAAACTTAGACTTCGTTGGAAAGATAAAAGAAAGAGCTATTATCCGCAATAAGAAGCTCATTTGAAAAATATCAAAATATGCATTTTACAGACAATTTTCCAAAGAGTATTTTCCAAAAACGATCACAAAAAAAAAGCTTGTGAGTTCCCTTATCGCTAAAAATTTAAGAAAACTAAAATAAGAATGCATGGTTAGTAAAATTTATGAAAATTTATTGATTTTAAATTTAGCTAAGCAATTAATTGAACTAAAATAAGAGCCAAAAAAATGGTAACTTTCCAGATCAAAATTTTATCAAAATGGATTGACTTTGAATGTGGGGGGGTGATGAGCCTCAAAATGCCGACTCGATTCAACAAATTACCGACTTCATAAATAGTAATTGGGTTAAAGTGATTAGTTAAGAATATTAATAAATTCTCAAAAATCTCAATATATATTGTATTACAGTAGAATTTTTTTGTAACAAGAAAAATATACAATATTGAACATTACCTAGTTACTAGTAATACAGGATATAATCACAGCAAAGTATTACAGATATAATTTAGCAGATAAGAGATCATAACACGATGTGATAATAATTGATAAACTTCTTTTTTAATGCTTTCTAGTGCTTAACATTTTTTTTAAATAATGAAAGTTACCGACCATGCGTTGATTTCGTCAACCTTATCTTTCGAAGAATAAAGTAACATCAACTCATTTAAGCGATCATCACCCATTGTTGTTCTCATATAATAGAGAACTAATTTTAGCTTTCAAAGTGAGCGTTCACAAGAAGTTGATGTAACTGGAGCGGTGAGAATGAAACAAACAATTTTAGGCACCAAGGGAATTACATATCGCAATCTAAACAATACTTGACAAATATCCCCAAAATTCGTATATCCTGCAAATGATTCGAAAAGAATTTCCAGCTCAGTGTGCAAACATTCTGGTTCTTCATCAAAAAATCCTGGCTTTTATTGCACAAAAGATTCAATTAATTCGATTGTGAAATTGCTCTTCTCAAATGGAAATTGGAATAGTTTCTGAATAGACATGAACATTATAAAAATTTCTTCCATATTGTCCATATTCCATAATAAGTCATAAAATCAAAATGGAAAGCTGTTTCAGGATCAGCTATATTTATCTTGCTACTGTATTACGTCGGTTCAAGTACCTATTATTGTTCACACCCTCCACATTCCCCCCTCGCTACACCCCTGTGCACAACAAACTTATATTTAAAGTTGTAAGGTAGTTTAAATTAGAGCACAGGCTGTTAACGTTTTCGCCTCCGAGAAGGTGTTATATTGTGTGATAAATATTATTTAGCTTTAGGAATTTTATTATTATACCCTGTACCGTATGGTACTAAGGGTATATTAAGTTTGTGCAAGCCGAAAATGTATGTAACATATAGAAGGAGACGTCGGAGACACCCCAAAGTTACCTAAAATATGATCAGGGTGAATAGAGAAGTCGATATACCCATGTCCGTCTGTCCGTCTGTCCGTCTGTCCGTCCGTCCGTCCGTCCGTCCGTGTGAACGCCTAGATCTCAGAGATGGTAAGAGCTAGAGCTACCAAACTTTCACATTAGATCCCATATTATTCCATAGGAGGCAAGTTTATTTTATTTTTTTGATATCGGGGATAAATTATATAGCTCCCATGGGGGTGTTTGAGACGACCTCGACAAAAAAAAGCGTTTTAGATGAATAATTCGTTTGTTTATGAAGATATCGTAACCAAATTTGGTATTCGAAAGTTTTTTATAGTTCCCAATCACTGTACCAAATTTGATCGAAATCGGTTGACTATATCATATAGCTCCCATAGGACCGATCGGCCAAAATAACATTTTTAAAGAAAAATTCGCTATATTTCGTTTTTTAATAAAGATATCCTAACCAGATTTGGCGTTTGGAAATTTTTTAGACCACTTAAGCAATGTGCCAAATTTGAACAAAATCGGTTGACTATATCATATAGCTCCCATAGGTCCGATCTTCCAAAATATCGATTTTTTAACAAAATTTGTTGTGTTTCGTTTGATTGTTAAGATATTGGGACCAAATTTGACATTCGTTAGTATTTTATAGTTCCTAAGCACTGTACTAAATTTAATCCAAATCGTTTGACTAGATCATATAGCTCCCATAGGACCAATCGGTCCAAAAACACGTTTTTTATACAAAATTCGATGTGTTTTGTTTGTTTGTAAAGATATTTGAAATAAATTTGGCATTCATATCTTTTTTAAGGTATTTAAGCACTGTGTCAAATTTTATTGAAATCGGTTGACTATATCATATAGCTCCCATAGGAACGATCGGTCAAAAAAAAATTTTTGCTTAAAAATTCTTCTGGTTTTGGTTTTTTGTGAAGAAATTGGACTTTATTACAAGCTAGTGGTACAGGGTATCCTAAAGTCGTCCGCGCCCGACTTTACGTCCGCCATTTTTTTTATAATATTTTGGGCCTCTGTATTGGACAGGAGTGTTGTTGGGACAGTTTTGTTAAATATGCGCTTACCTTAGGGTAGGGCAGGAGTTAAGAATGTGAGCGATTGTTATCGCTTTTTGGGTTTTTAAAGTAAATGAGCTATATATATATATCCTCAAAATATCTGTAAAAACTGTGAATGAAGCATTTTCAATTTAAAACAAGATTCTATTCATGACTTATTGTGCTCTTGAAGGCGCCATATTAAATTTAACATGACGTCACATAACCGTGCCCTATAACCAGCAGATGATCAAGACGCTTTCAACGATATCTCAGATGTCACATAATAAATAGGCGATTTAGAAGTTATAAGAGAACAAATTAACATATATACATACAGGTGCTATACATAGCCCACCTTTTTGCCTTGAAAATGTTTTAGTAGAAGTTCCGACTGGCTTGAATTGAAAAATAAACTATATAAGATTGAGAAACTTTCTAAGAAAATGTGCGATCGAATGCACATGAAACGATTATTTTAAACACGTAAACATTACTTTACGTATATTACTCATTAGGGTTGCAAAGCCAATATACGATTTCCAGGGCTGTCGCCTTGTTGAAAACACTTTAAGGCGCTGCACGGACGTTGCACATACTGAAAAAGCATCAATAAATCATTCATTGACTGCCAGACAACGGCGCGCATTAAAAGCACTTGCGATGCAGATATAAATACATAGACATATCTATATACATATATATAGATGTCTTTATGTAATACTCTATATATAGGGATAGTTATGCATATGGGTATGTGTTGGATATCATAGTAGACAGATTGTATTTTCAATATTTGCAGCCGGTGGCGCATTGTTGAAAGGCATTGTGATGCTGCGGCTTTTGTTGGTTTTGTATTCCAATGATTTAGCAGTTTTTCGTCTGTGTTTACGTTGTGGCTAAAACTTGACGCCGCAAGTCGCGCGGGAACATCTAACGACGCCGCGCGCCGCGACGCAGCTGCAGCAGCGCACAGTGGTCGAAATTGACAAACTACGTGTAAATAATTCAAGTCTCATAATTAAAAGGAACAAAATTGTATTTCTTTGTTTATTCGATTAACAACTGATTGGACAATTAAACACTATACAGTACCGGACAAAAATAAGTTGAAATTATAAATAAATTATTTTTATTTAGTACGATATTTAATACACTTAAATTATAACTTTTAATATTTTGTTGGTCCTCCATTATTTTTTATGACCGATTTTATGCGCGTTGGCATTGAATCAACCAAATTTTGGATTACTTCAATAGTAATGTCCTTGTACCACACATTTTCCACAATGAAATCCAGCTCTTTTAATGTTTTGGGTTTCCCCTTCGTTATATTGATCCTTAAAATATGCCAGAGATTCTCAATCGGATTTAAATCCGGACTATTGCCTGGCCAGTCCAACGTTGGTATGCCCGCCTTCTTCAAATAACTAATTATCTAACAAAAAAAAATCTTACAAATGTAAATACTTAGTAATAAAATGCACAATAGTAACAGCATGTAAAAAAAAATATGACTTACCGATTTTGCACGATGGCAAGGAGCAGAATCGTCCTATAAAATGAAATCATCGGAATGCGAAAGGTGCTCCTCAATTGATGGTATAAGATGTTTGTCCAAATTTCGTTGATACTTTTATGCTTTTACAGTTCCATCAATGAGGGCCAGATCACCAACTCCATAGTAGGAAAAACATTCCCAGACCATACGGGATCCCCTTGCCTTACAGTTCGTCTTAGGCACTCGTTTTAAAGCCGCTCTCCAACTTTACGGCGTTCGTACGTCATCCCATCTGAACCCAAAACGTTTATTTCGGATTCATCAGAAAATATGACATTTCTCCAATCATTTAAGGTCCAAGACTCGTGGATTTTAGCCCATTGTAGCCTTTTTTGACGCATTTTTAAGGTTAAGACCGGTTTTTTTTAGTTGGCCGCATTAAGTCCTTCCTCCACGAGGCGTCTTCGCACAGTCCTTGTGCTAATGTTGACTCCCCCAGACTGGACAAATTCGGTCCTTATGTCTTCAGCGGTTTTGAACCGATTTTCCGTACTTAAACGCTTCAATATCCTATTTTCCTTGTCGGTCGTCATCTTCTTCCTCCCTGCGCCAGGTTTTCTCTTAAGGCTGCCGAATTCATCATAATTGTTAAGAAATTGATCTATCGAAGATTTGCTGAATCCAACTTTAGCATTTATAGCACGGAGGCTCAAATTTTCTGACCGCAGAGCCAGTATGGATCCTTTATGCATCGTTTAAGCGTCGTTTCTCAAAAAAAAAAAAAAAAGAAAAAATGAAAGATTTCTTTCATTAATTAGGACCTTATAATGATAACTAATTTGAAATTATTTATTTAGTAAGGTATTGAAAAAACTATAAATCTAAAAATTTTCTTACATTTCTTAAATTCTACAGATTTAGCAAAAATTGTAGCTAACTTTTAGGCACAACCTTACAAATGCTTGAAAATGTTTGTAATCTTAAAATCTATTGCTCGGACATGATGGAGCTAAGCCGAACTCTGATTCTGATTCAGCAAAGCCCAAAAAACGAATAATAAGCTTAGTCTGCTCAATAGAAGCCTTTTTTGTGGACCTATATAATTTAGTATATCCATTTTTCATAATTTCAGAATAAATGTATGGTTTGGAAAAAATCGTTTTTTTTTTTCTAAATTTCCTTGTATTTTATAGCTAAAGATGATTGAATTAAAATACTTTAATACCTTAGTTTTTATTAAATGAAATTTATAAACTTTTGTTGTGGAGGAGGAAATAGATATTTAAGATCTAGGTAGTCATACAGACAAAGGAATATGACTCAATCATATATTTGGTCCTATTCCTATTTGAAAAAAAAGTTCAACGATAAAAATCTATTTTAAGTTTGTGCAAGCCGGAAATGTATATAATACACAGAAGGAGCCTTCGGAAACACCCCAAAGTTACCTAAAGTATGATCAGGGTGACTAGAGAAGTCGATATACTCATGTCCGTCTGTCCGTCCGTATGAACGCCTAGATCTCAGAGAAGTTAAGAGCTAGAGTAGCCAAACTTTCACATTAGATTCCTTAGTATTTCATTGGAGACAAGTGTACTTTCCAAGCACTGTACCAAACTTATCAATATCAGTTGACTATATCACATATCTCCCAGGACATTTCAGCCTAAAAAACTTTTTTTATACAATATTCGCTGTATTTCGTTTGTTCATGAAGATATTTCAACCAATTTTGGTATTCACAAGTTTTCCAAGTATTCAAGCCCTGTGCCAAATTTGATCAAAATCGGTGGATTATATCACATATCTCCCATATGACAAATGGGCGAAAAAAACGTTTTTCGAACACAACGTTTGGTTTTGAAGATATTTCAAAATAAAGAACATTTATAGAGTACCTAAGCACTGTACCAAATTTGATCAAAATCGGTTGACTATATCCAGGCCCGTCGAGAGGGGGATCAGCGACTTTTTCCTCCGGCCCTGGAACTCGGGAGTCATTCGGATATTTAAAAAAATATAATAAATTATCATTCTCACAGAGCTCCGTAACATACTTTTTTGTTTAACCATATCGAATATTGTTATTATTATTGCAATAATAGAATATAATATGGTGATACAAAAGTGTATGTTATGGAGGTCCAATTAAGATATTTAACTGATTGATTAGGGGAGAGAAGCTATATGGCCCATATAGTGCACACCTTACCTTTTTTGCCTATAGAAAATAGAGTATTATGTTTTTCGTAATTCAAAAATTGTTTCCAAAACTAGAGACAATTTTTTACGATTATTTTTATTAAAATGCATTATAATGATTTTATCAAATCATTAATGCAATTAATCAGTTTTATGGCAACTTTTCGATATACATAGTTTAACAATATTGAGCAAACTTTTCAAAATTATGTATAATATATCAAAGTGCGAAGCCGGCTTGTTTAATATCGATGTTTTTAAGTAATAAACGGGTTACCCAAAAACAAAAACTGGATTTTTTATCCGATTGTTTCTTTAGCAGCAGTCAGACTCAAAAAAATACACAAAACTGTATTTTGAATCATGTAATTATCTCCAGTAATTCCCAAGTTCGAAGGCTTTAAAGTTTTTCCGCGCCTTGAAATACATGCAGGCGTAGCGCCAATCTATAAACATATTGAACGGCAGGTGGCGCTAACTTGCTGGTCGTAGCGCAGCGTTTCATATTATGAATGCTTGTAATTCACAAACGGATTAAGCTTCAGTTGCCGTGAAGAGAATTTTTAAGCTTTGCTTGTAACTCTCAACTAGTTAAAGCAACGAATGCTCTACAGCGGCAGCAGAAATTTATTTATTTTGTTCTATTTATATACACTAAGCTTAAGGATTAAAAATAATAGTCGAACTGGTTTTTCGAATTTTTTTGGAAGACATGCAAAACTGCATTGATGATTGGTGATTGTTCATTTTTCTAAACTACCTCTACTAACGTTTTCCATCCAAAATTTTTTTATTTTATCTAATGTTCTTGTAAAATTAAACACTTAAAGTTTTAAAGCCGCCAAAATTTTTTAAAAATAATGCTATAGAAGATCAGCTGACTTTGAGAAAAATCATTTTTGGCGGAAATTTAAAAATTGATTAATTTTTATTCTAACTAGGAGTATTGAAAAAACAGAACTCAGGTCAAATTTAAAATTATAAACAATAAAAAAAACTGTTGCCTGTAAAGTCGGTTTTACGGGCGAAGATTTTACGTGACAACGTCTTTTTCTCGGTAGAATATTTATTGATATGAATATTATTAAATTGCACAATAATAATTCCTATTTGAGTGATTTTGTTGAGGATAGGACGATGATAGGAGAAATAGGAAATGAAAGGAAGTGTTTCTGCTGTAATGTGTCTTGCGAAAGTCAAGTCGATGGTTGTTTCTTTTAACGTAGTTGACTTAGAAACGTTTGATACGCAATCAAGATTATACGTATATTTCATGAAATTATGAAACAAGTTGTCAGACTTTACGTTTTCGTATCTCTTAATAAAATAAAATTTTCTCGGCAGTAGATAATAAATAAAAAGGTATAAGCGAATGGTTTGACAGAAGAAAGGCCGAACTATGCTTGTTAGCATGCAAACAAAATAACAAAATTTTGTGTTGCTAAGGTAGCGCAGTGCGAGTTTCTATTTGTGCATTACTTTTTCCGCAGTTGTAATGCAGATTTTTGGCAGATCACTGCTTTTCTATTTGCCTCCGCTTACAATCCCTCAAACGAAACGCAGCGCTTGTAATCAATTACGTTTTCTGCGGAGGTAATGCAGTATTTCAGCAGACCGCAGAGGCTATGCGCCGCTGGGGTTAATCAGTTGCGCTCACTCAAACCTAAAAATAGACACCGCTGTGAGCAGTGCCGGTTTGGTGCTGAGCGCTAAGCGGTGCGGCTGACGCTGTGCGTTGCTTGTTGCTGCGATTCACAAAAAGTCGCTGGTTCGTTTATAGATAAGAGCAGAGCGCAAACCAAAAATAAAAATGCCACTTATCGTTACGATTATTTATCGCTAGACTTATCGTTACGGTTATCGTTAGACTTTTTCAATGGTGCCTCCCATACAAACCTAATTTAAGACGTTGTCACGTCAAAAAATTGAATTTATACCAAAAAAAGTACGAAATAAATCACTGTGCGGCGGTGTCTTGAACAAATAGGAATTTTGACCAGGCCTAAGCGGGAATCGAACCCACGACTGGTTGGTTTACTTTGCTCAGTAGTTCCAACCATTTAACTAACAGCGCACATTGGGCCAGAAAGCCAAATAAAAGTTAATAATTTAAATAAGTTCGATACAAGAGAATCTGAGGAATCCATTTCTCACTGAAAAAAATTAGACATGTTATTATTATTCTCGTTCCTACATTTGGATTTGGCTTTTATTACTCTATTGTAACTGACATAAATATCGGAAGATCGGCTTTTGTGAAGCAGGTTCCCGATTTTGTAATATTGGCTTTTTGTAATTTAGTTTTCGAGCAAAAACGCCAAAGACTCATTAGGCGTTAAAGTGTACTAGCTCCGAATCAAAAAGGTTTTTCCTAACTCGATTTAAGTCATGTGAAGCAAGCAAAGTATTTCTCAATATTAAAAGCCATGTTGTTTTCGTTTGATTTTTGGGCCGAAAATGCGGCAACGTGCACAGGAAGTGGTGTGTAGTGGATTTGTTTATCTGCTAAATCGGATGCTAACTTTTTCCTTAAACGTGGTCCAGCTTCGCTATATTCGAATGGCGGACGTCCTACTATCATTGAAAATGACTTTATAGACTTGGTTGCAGGTCGAATGAAAAAAATCATTTTTGACAATCATCATCAACATCAATTCCTTTATCTCCGGTTGGAGCATAGGGCCTCAATAAAGCACTTCCACCTGGTTCGATTTTTGGCTAGCAATTTTAGCTAGTTCCTTGATTTTCCGCTTTTATCGACCTCTTTTTGTAGCGACCTCCTCCATGTTGTCTTAGGGCGGCCCCTTTTGCGGCTTCCTTGGGGAGTCCAATCAAGAGCTTGACGGCAAACTTCCTTCGCATCCTTCCGCTGTGTGTGGCCTATCCATCTCCATTACCTTAGCTTGATAGTGTTGGCCATGGGTTCCAGGTTGCACTTTTTATATAGGTCGGCATTCTGATGACGTTTGGCCACCACACTTTAAGAATACGCCGGAGACATCTATTCACAAAACTTTGGATTTTTCCTGTTAGAAGGTCGGTTACAAGCCAGGTCTCGCATCCATAAAGCAGCACTGAGATGACGTTTGATTTAAATAAACTCATTTTGGTTTGGAAGGATATTTGTGACGAATTCCAGATTTGGCGCAGTTGCGCATATGCACCAGTTGCTTTGTTGATTCTGGCCAGAATATCCTTTCCAGCACTGTTTTCAGCGGATATTATACTGCCTAGGTATGTGAAGTCTTCAACTTGCTCAATCCCTTTGCCTTGTAGAAAAACTTGCTTTCGTTATTGCTGTTTATTTTCATTGACTTGGTTTTATCGATGTTGATTTTAAGGCCAAATTTTCCCGACTCGGCGCACAGATCATCTAGTTTTGTTTGCATATCTGAGTGTTTTACTGACAATAGGCAAATATCATCCGCATATGCAAGATCTTCTAGATATTCGGTGAAGTTCCAGTAGGTGCCTCTTCGCTTGCCTTTAATGAAGTTATGTAAGATGTCATCAATAACGATCAGGAAAAGGATCGGTGAAAGTAGACATCGTTGTCTAACCCCTTCGCTGGTTGGGATGCTATCTGAGAGCTCGACATTGTGGAGTATTCTGCACCTGAAATCCGCATATTGTGATCTGGTTAGAGTTATAACCTTCTCCGGAACACCTCTGGATCTGAGCGCCTCCCATATGCCATCGCGATGTATACTGTCAAATGCCGTGCTATAATCAACGAAAACAAGTTGAAGAGTCGACTGCCTCACATCCATCAGTTCAACTATAATGCGCAGGGTGTTGATCTGGTGCTGATCGACCTGGGCGAAATCCCGCTTGCTGTTTCCTTAGCGATTGGTCGAGTTTTGGTATGATGCGGCTTAAGATGATACTGGACAATACTTTCGACGTTATGGATAGAAGCATGATTCCACGATAGTTTTTGCATTGGGAAAGATCGCCTTTCTTTGGAAGGACTACCAGGATACCTTGCGACCAATCCTCATGGATCTTCTCTTCCGCCCATATAGAGTTGAATAGTGGGAGTAAGATATTTTTGACAATAGCCACTTGAATTTTTTTTCTTAAAAATTTGGCATATGAATAACAAAGTTTTTAATTTTTGCATTAATTTCATATTTTTTCTCTGCGCCTAACTTGTAGCCTTGAAGTTGATCAAATATCCTGTGCGAAACATCAGACGCAATAAATATTTATTTTATTAATCGATTGTCCATATCGACCACTGTGCGCGGCAGCAACAGTGACAGCGTAGCAATTGCTGCATAAGAAATCAGCAAATTGTTGTGTTTTAATCGATTCACATCGGCATCAACATCGCCATCCACATCGCCATCAACATCGGCATCATCGGAGCAGTTAGACAATGGCTGAGAGTTGTCTGCATTAGGCCAATGCAGCCGCATTGAACTGTAAAGCGCAGCAGCTCGTCTGTCTGTATCCCTTCGTCAATGAGTCCTTTCGTCCATCCTTCCGTCTATACGTCACTCGGAGCTCTTATGTAAATAACTGTCAGCCAATTGTTGTTTAATCGTCAGCTTAGCCGTGTTGCATGACGACTTTATTTGCTGCACTGCAATATTTTATACTTATTTTTGAGGTTAAGTGCAAGCCTTGAGCCGCGACAGGGTTGCTTTGGGTTTGTTCGGGGTAGCTTAAATTTGCCGAGTCTTCTATTTTTTTTATATGCTTTTTTTTTTTCGAGCAGCCTGCTAGCTAATTAGTTGCATATTTTACATTCATTAATTTTTATAGCAGTTAAAAGAAAAAAAAAATGGGGGGAATGAAATCAAAGAAGAAAGAGATTTTGCGTGCATAAGTTTTTGGTCAAAAACTTTTGTCATAAGCAAGAAATATCCGCACTTGGACTTGGATTTCAGTAACAGCTACGGCTACGGCTATGACTTTGTCTTCCGTTGGCCATTATTTGCATGTGCCACTAAATTAGACTCAACTTGCAGCAGCATGCAAAATTTTAAAGCATTTTTTGCGGCATTCATTTAACGGTGAAAAGTGTGGTACAGGTTTAATCCCAACCACTAAGTCTCACTGCTCTCCGATTTCCTCTAAAGCTTGTGGCAATTAATTTTTGAGCAAGAAAAAGCATCTTCCATTATCTAAGCTTTGAGTTTATTACTTGCTTAACCTCACTCTCTAAGCCTCTGGTTTTCTCTGGATGTGGCCATTTTTGATAGCAGTAGCAGATTTCGGGCGAAGGTATATCTTCCACCGAAGGCATATCTTCAATGCCCTCTTAAGATTGCACCGATAATTTATTGAGACGGAAAAGGTGTAAGAAGCGCAGCTATCAGGATCATGTCCTTCTTCTTCTTCTTTATTTGCAATTCGTTTTCGAATGTTAGCGATTATACAAGAAAAAAAGTATAAACATAAAAATATAAATAATATTAAGTATTTTCAGGACAAATTTTTAACAATATTTGAAAATAATTCGCGGTCTCTAGCTGCTTCCAAGAGTTGACCCACATGCTGCATACCGGTCCACGGCTTACGACCGATGCCTCTTCTTCCTTAAATCTTGCCTTGCAGAATAAGTTGTAACAGCTCATATTTGGGATTTCGCAGAATATGACCCAGAATATGTTGTTAGATTTAAAATCACCAGAATTAGGCCACCATGTTCCTGCCGATAATTTAGTTTACTACTTGCTTAACCCCAACCTTTCAACCTAAAAACTACTCTCTGATTTTCTCTGAAACGGGAAAAGTTAGATTATCAGAAATTTTTCTGAGCAGCGATAGATCACGTGGCAACGGATTTTTCCCCACCGAACTTACATGCTTCTCTCCGATTTCCCTCAATCAAGTACTATAAGGCATTACTTCTAAAGTGGGAAAAAATATAAAAAAGACGGTTAGATTGAGAGCAATATTTTGTTGTCGGGATTGATCTTAAGTTACTAGGTTTCAGTTCCGACGTTTTTAAGGTTTTCTCTGGGGTTAACAATTGTTGATAGCAGTGTCGGATCTTGGGTAAAAGGGTTTTTAGATATTTCCTTAAGCTAGTTCCACAAAATATTACTTCAGAAGGGGAAAAGTTAAAAGGATCGTTGAGTAAAGGAGTTTCTCGATCTAGGTTAGGTTACACTGGCTGGCCACACAAGAGAGTGCAGCCTAGCATAGACCTTTTGGTCCTTAGCTGTGCCAGGTTGGAGGTTATTAAACGAAGTAATAGTCGGTTAAAAATTAAAACTTGCAGCCTGGCCACCTTTTCTAAACCGACAAACGCTGGTTCTCCTAGGGTAGCCAGACGATGTCTAGAGATGGCTGGGCAGTCGCAAAGTACGTGTGTTAGGGTCTCAGGGACTTCCGGATCCCTGCAGATCCTGCATAATTCGCTTGTCGTTAGTCCCATCCTATGCGCTTGCTTCGCTAAGAGGCAATGTCCTGTTAGCACACCCGTGATGTTTCTGCATTCAGTGCGTGAGAGTTTGATTGTTTCTCGATCTAAGTTTTACATAAAAAAAAAAAATTCAACACCTTGTTAAATCTGCAATCCCTTTAAGCGTGAAATTTAAGTCTGGATGTAGTTCTGGCTTCATATATTGTTCTGATGTGTCTTATAGCTAGCCAGATCTCCTAATGGTAAAATGCAGCAGAGTTTTGGGCAGACAAAAAAAAATATTTATCGTCTTCTGTCCGTGCCAAAAGGCTATATATGTATATCATATAGGTGGGACCTAATATATATTTGTTCCTTTAACTCCTATTTGGAGCATAGGGCGTCTTTGACGATTCTGTAGCAAGAAAGGCTGTAGGTAGGTTGCTGGCCCTCCTACCCTAGCTTGGTGATAGAATAGCTATCTGCATCTTTAATCAGGTATTTTGTCTGTTTTGGTCCACGAGTGGTTTTTTATTTCCCACTGACCCTGCAATCTCCTATCCGTCATCTGGGGACGGATGGAAGACAGACAACTCAACACGGACATGTGGAACAGAATGGGAGTAGACTGCTTCACCTTTAAAATCAGCTATCTACTCCTTTTATACAAGTGTCCTTAAAGGATGCATTAGACAGTGTATTGTATTTTTTCATTCATCGAAAGTCTGAATCAGCTTGAGGAAGTATTACCCACTCGGGCATTGTCAGTCTCAACCAATTCCCTGGTGACAATGAGAACTCCCTCTACGGAATTGTTTGGCAGAATATAAAATTTTACAATAGGTCATCCAAAACGGATCCTGGTGAAGTGTACTAGCAATTCCTTTTCTGCTAGCTAATTTGTTGCCTATGTAATACTCGGCTTCAAAAGCTTTCCGATGAAGCTTAGCATAGTGAGTAGGTATTTACACTGACGGACTCTCGTAGGGAATTCCGAGATCAACCCTGGCCTTAGCAGCTCCCATCTACCCATAAATAGGTCGTCTAAGCAGTTTTACGGCTCTTATACAATCACATTTCTTTATATTTCTCTCCTCTGCCCATTTTTGGAATACTTAACCAGCGTCTGGAGCCCTCAGTACAATCTTTACCAGTAGAAAATTGAATCGATGCAAAAGCAATTCTAACTTCTTGAATTTCGTGGCTTAAATTGGACTGCTTATATGCGACTGCTATTTATTTTTAAAGAATTCGTCTTACAAAGTTGTCTCTCCTAGGCAATCCAAGACCATGCCACTTCGTTTTCTTCTTGCATAAACTTCCACTTGGTCTTACAGATTCTATCGAACTCCTCTATCGAATATAATTACATTTAGAGTGCCTTCTGAAGTAACTCGTAGGTTTGGCTCCTTAGCCATACAACTTTGTAGATGCAATTTTGCTCGGCTTTAATTTAATAGTCTTTAAAATTTTATCTCCTACGAAGTGTCTTTACTCTTCCATTTCTTCTATCTGAAGTCAGGTTGACTTGTCTTTTCGAGCAGCCTTGACCTATTATGAATTGTGAGTGGAAAGGGATTTCCTTCGAATGTTAAGGATTGCACCTTACCGAATATTAAAATACCACATTATCTTGTAATATAAAAGTATTTTATTTCGATAAAATGTGGAGAATCTTTGCTAGGTCGATTACCTTTCAGCTGACTGCTTGTGACGACAGAACTGTATCCTGGCCACTAAGTAATCCCCACCTTATAGCTGTACACAAAATTATAAAGCAACAAAATTTTTCAGCTCACTTTGAACTCCATTTTTCTTTCTTGGTGCGAGTGTGTCTGTGCTAATTGGATTTGTTGGCTAATAAAAACGTTTACGTAAAGCATTTCATTGTTGCCTACTTTTGTGCGCACATTTTTACTGCAAATTAGCCTAAAATAATTATAGCTAAACGTCCTCCAACCGCTCTTCTAAAGCATATAGAAATAGGCGCATCCAATCCAGTTCGTCCTTCAATGGGAACACTCAATGGACTACTACAACTACTAAGTTAATGAAGTGCTATGTAGCTGAATGTAATTGCATTGGAAGTTGTGACCCCTAAATCGTGAGTCCAGTCCAGAGTGCCAAGTTCTGTGCCCCCAAAAAGCGTGTGAGCATAAACAGCTTGTTGCCAATAGGCTGGACACGCCTCACGCTGCCGCCTCCAATTTTCCAGATTGACATTGTATGACAAGCAAGCTGTTGACGGAGCGGCGCTACACTGCGCGAAAAACTTGATAGTTGGCGAATATGTGAATGCATGATAATAAAATAAAAATATTTATATATTTTTTAATAGGTAGGAATAGCAGCAACGCAAACCCACACAATTTTATCAAAATTGGACCATTTAATGAAGATTTTAAAAAAAAAGTTTGATGAGCAATGCAATTTTTATATTTACCTACAAAATTAATCCATTTTTTCATCATTAAATTAAAAAGTATGCCTGCCAATAAATATTATAAAAATTAACAATAATTTTTGCCATCTTTTGACAAAAAAAAAAGTTTTCTTTTTCTACATTTTTTAAAAAATTTTTTAAATTTTCGTTTTATTTTTTTTAACATTGTTCCACCAAATCGATTTGATTTAAATTCACACCATATAAAGAACGTATAAAAACACATCTTAAAAAAAAATGGTGATTGACATATTTAAGGAACATACTTAAAAAAATTAAGAAAATTTCATATTTTTTTTTAAGAAAATGTGTTGGTTAAAAAAATTAAATATTTTTTTTAAACATCCCTAGTGCTAACATAGAATAAAAAAAAATTGGCTCCAAAATTTTCAGTAGTTTAGTCGCAATTATGTACACGTGAAAACACGTTTTTTTAAATTAAGCCGCAACGCATTAAGTTTCAAAACTGAAATTTGGTCTAAATTTTTTTTTGCCATTCTGCATCGAAATACTTTTCAAAAATCGCTGGGTGCAGTTTCCAGTACCTTATCCAGCTAGACCCTTTAATTATTTTTATTTAGTATTAGTTTGTATTAAATAGAGTTAAATTACTAACTCTTTGCTTTTTATAATATATTTTCGAATTATGTATGTATGGTTAGCTTAAATACTACAAATTTTTTAGCTAGGCTCGTTAAAAAAACGTTTCTTATATGGGACATTCTTTTACAATTCGTGCACCTTTTTTGACCTAAGATTTTTAAATCTCACCAAAATTTTTTTCAAGGATGATTTTATGAAATAAGTGAACACGTGTATCGGCATTTCACCGAAAAAATTTTTTTAACGATTTTATGAATATTCAAAGTTTTGCTGGTTCGCGCTATAGCACTACATGTAGAATAGATTATCTCCGGCTCTATTTATCCGATCAGTCTATTTTTTTTTTATTTTGTTCGTTAATATATTGTCTTTAAAAGGTATGAAGTAACATTCTTTTCCATTGTTTACAATTGTACAATATTAAGCATTCAATTGTTTATTTAACTTTTTAGTGCCGGTCCCCACAGTGAAAAATTCAATAAAAAATATTATCATATTCGCAATTTTATAACCTAAATAACGCATATTTTTAATTAACGGTACCTTTCTTAGTTCACGAGATATTAAATATTTTCGCGCGCAAGTCGTGCGTGCGCCATTGGCACGAGTTCCGCGCGACACGGTCCAGCGTGTTTCGTGCATTGTGATTGAACGTGTTTCACTTCACACGCGCTTCGCATATATCGCTGGCCATACGTACTGCAGGTTGCAAGTTTCTTAATAAGCAATAAAGACAGTATGTTGTAATGTTTTTAAGATAATAGGACAATATAGTGTAACAATACAGTGATTCAAGTTAGTATCAAAAATGCCTAAGACTAAGTTCCGAAGTGATAGTTGTTAAACCCTTTCAATATGAATCCTCATCCAAAAATCGGCAAAAAATCAAATTCTCAGAAGTGTCACGAAACAACAATTGTTGTCATTAAATAAAGTTGTGAGCAAACAGTCTTTAAAACAGAAAATTTGCTTCAGGTGCCGAAGGAAATTATCCAAAGATAACATGAATAAAAACAATTAAGAACCAGAAGTCAAGGTATGTTAAATATATATATAACAGTCCCTCCCAAACATTTCTCTGAAATATGTTGACAATAATGAGTATGTAAATGCATCAAAAAAATTGGAAAAAAGATTTCAAAAGGCTGTAACCGTGAAGGGAACTTTGGGTTATCATTGCATGATTCCAATTAATCAAAAGATGTTGAAAGCAAAGCATTTTTCTTTGGAAGATGATTTCACCGAAATAAAAATTATAAAATGATATTCTATGCTATAGATTTCAATAAATTAATATAAATTGAATTATTGTATATTAAAATATATTATTGCAGACTATTATTATATGCGTTATATTATTGTAATAAACGAATTGAAAACAAGGTTTTGAATTTGACTTCTAATGTTCCTTAGTTCTCAGGACGCTTCCCGAATTTAATTCATCTTATTTGTTTACACAACATTGTGGCAACACTAAATTTTTGTTTTCTAACAATTAAAAATCTTAGCGTATAACATAACATACATCTACGAACAAAAATCTCGTGTGACGTGGGTCGCGAGGAACCCGTGGCAATGGCGCGCGCACGACTTGCGCGCGAAAATATTTAATATCTCGTGAACTAAGAAAGGTACCGTTAATTAAAATATGCGTTATTTAGGTTATAAAATTGCGAATATGATAATATTTTTTATTGAATTTTTCAATGTGGGGACCGGCACTAAAAAGTTAAATAAACAATTGAATGCTTAATATTGTACAATTGTTAACAATGGAAAAGAATGTTACTTCATACCTTTTAAAGACAATATATTAACGAACAAAATAAAAAAAAAAATAGACTGATCGGATAAATAGAGCCGGAGATAATCTATTCTACATGTAGTGCTATAGCGCGAACCAGCAAAACTTTGAATATTCATAAAATCGTTAAAAAAATTTTTCGGTGAAATGCCGATACACGTGTTCACTTATTTCATAAAATCATCCTTGAAAAAAATTTTGGTGAGATTTAAAAATCTGAAATTATATTTTTCCCGAAATCCGTACGAGTTGTAAAAGAATGTCCCATATTCGAAAAATATTAAAATCTTTTAATTTTAAATTTTTTTATTTTGTATTATTTGGCAAAAATTACTAATTCTTGGCATGCCATATAACATTTGCAAATTAGTATAAAGTTTAATTTTTTAGTTTTTTATTTTTATCTTTAGAATTTTTTACTAATTATTAACATTTCATTATACTCTTTTTTATTACCAATTATGCTATAGTTTTTTTGTTTTATTATTAGAAACAGTTAATTATTATTTGTTATTAAGTTAATTTTATTTATATAATTTTTTTAAATTTCATAATATATTGTTTTATTGCTGATAGTTTATATTTTTTTCGCATTATTTTTTCAACGATGATTCTATTTTAATATTAAAAGAGCTTAAAGATTTTAATTACCAATTTTTAAATTGCTAATTATTATATTATTTTTTTTTTAATTTTATTGAATTATTTTTAAAACTATGTTTCTATTTAAAACATTAGCAAGAATTTAAACAGCTTTATTGCTAAGCCTTTATTCTCATAATATGTATATGTTTAAATAACTAATTATTTTAGTATTTTTTAAAATTTTATTTATATTTTTTGTTAAACTATATTTCTTATATATTTAAATATCTTTCTGCGTTTAGTATTACATTACTATTTAAGCACATTTAGTAATACAATTTGGATACATGTATTTACTTAACTTTTTATTTTAAATTATTTAATATACATTTTTTTAACTAGTTAGTGTTTTATTAAATTTTTTTTTAACAATTTTTATTAAATTAAATTTCTGTTTTTTAATATTAAATAGAGTTGAATAACTAAATTTGTACACTTCCTAATACAATGTTTAATTATTTTACACGTTTTGTAATTTATTTCATTACATTATATTTAAAACTATGTGTTAATTTTTAATATTAGAAAGAATTTAAAAGCTTAATTGGTAACTTTTATATTTCATAATACACATTTGAATCATTAAATATTAAATTTTTTTTATTATTTTTTAAAATTTTATATATAATTTTTTATATAATTTTTTTATATAATTTTTTATATAATTTGTTATACAATATTTCTGTTTTTAATGTTAGTTCGAGCTTAATAACTAATTTTTTATATTTCGCAGTACAATATTGAATATGCATTTATTTAAATTATTTTATATTATATAATAATATTTCATTAAATATGTACTAATTAAACTTTTTTTTTCCAATTATTTCATGTAGGTTGTACCGATTGACTTCTGGGGGAGCCACACATAGACTAAATAGTCCTTTAAGGTAAGTTTTGTAATTATTTCTATTTTTTTTATTATAAATATTTAGGAGAGCTAAATTGCTTATTCTAATTAACTAATTGCTTAAAAATATTATTTTTAGTATTTAAAAAATTTTTTTTTTTCTTTATGTAATTCTGATTATAGATTTTTTTGAGGTATACAAATTAATTATAAACAAAATTTTTCAAATTTGTATAAATATAATCTGGGAAAAGATTTCCGAGTTTTTAAGTAGCTAAATCAAAAAACTTAAAGATAGTTGGGCAAATAGAATTTAAAAATTAAATATTGCAAATTTAATATATATATTTTCTTTAGAAAAATTTGCTATAGAAAATGTATTTTACTAATTATTGTACTTTTTTTTATAAAACAAATTGGAATTAGTTTTATAGTCACTAATTTTATTTAAAGAATTTAAAAATGAAATAAAAGAATTTAAGGCGGTTTTCAAATTTTTTAAAATATTGGTTCTCTTGATATTGTCAATGTGGTTTTATTAAATGATTCATTTAACGACGCGTCGGATCGCCGTTGTACATAAAATAATGCCCTGTTTGGCATGTGAAATCACCTTGTCCCAGCCATCTAGTTTCGCATGAGCCTAGTATGTTGATCCTGTCACGATTCATTTCGCGCCCAACCTGCGCTATACGTGAAGGTTCTGCAAGTGTTCTTATGTTCCATGTTCCAAATCTTGTCCTTTTTCGATAGCTAAAAGTCGTCAACGAGTTATCCTGTCCATTTCCGGGGCTTGTTACCGTTTCTTGGGTAGGGGTGTTTTTATCGGAAAGGTTACCAGCCTTTCGCGAACCACAACACGTCTGTGGGACATACTGGGATTTGGCATCCAGTCCAGCCATGTGATTTTTTGACAAAGTTTACCTTCTCTGGGCGTGTTTGGTCCGCGGGAGATATTTGATTTCTCTCCTACCGCCCATATCTGGGAGGCGTTCGCTATCCGCCACCTGCGACGCGTCCTCTAGGGGTTACAGTCTCCCCCGTGGACATATATCTTTTCTTTTTCTCATATGGTGATTTGGTTTTCAAACTTTAAAATCGCTATCTTTTCTGTAAAGTAGCGCTTTTATTACTTTCTTGTCGTTCTTAAGTTTTGTACAATAGATAAAATATCAGAAAGATCAGCAGCTCGTTAGTATGATAATATATATATATGGGGTTCATTTTTCAAGATGCCTTCTCAAGAAATATATCGTTTAAAGCTGCGTTATTTTTAAAAGAGGTCCCCTAGCGATTTGACGTCATTTGATCTGCGAAAATAACATGATTCAATGCTCAATGGAGTCAGAAAAAATTGGGGGGTCACTCTCTCTCTCTTTGAGCTAAAATTTAAACCATATCTGTAAGACAAGTCTTTTAATTGAAATTAAACACTCACATTAAATTTGAACTTCCGGAACAAGTTCTTTCTCTTTAAAATTTAATCTACAAATGATTAACAGCTCCTCAAGACCTTTTTTTCGCTTCTTTCAAAAAATAATAGTTCTTATCTCTTTTTCGTTGAAATAATTTCATTTTTGCTGCATTCTTCCCACCTAGCTGAATAATTATTTCGCTCAGTGTGTATGCTGCTGGCTTTCAACCTCGGCACGTCTTATCGACATATATCGATAAAAGAATTAACTAAATCGTGACTGCCACTTTGAACATGTCGCTACCATTAATTATGCCCCAATGGTAGGCGGCAATGTTGCCACATGGCCATATGTTGTTGTAGTTGTTGTTGTTGTTGATTTTATTAGCTAGGCTGGCTACGCCATCTTATCTTATAAATTTTTTCGATTAGCAGTGTGTCCTAATTAAAAGCGACTTTTTGCAATTAATGCCTCAAATCAAATTAGATGCAATAAAAAGTTTTTTCAAAGCACATGTACTACTTTATGTAATATTATGCTATTGCCTAGACAACAAAAAATGAGAAAAAAAGTGATACCGTAGAGTCCGGAGCACGACAAGGGGATACTCTCACTGTAAATATTTCTCCCAATACAGATTTTTTTTAAGGAAAAGGATTGATGGGCGTAGAAGGACAACGCTTGGTTTTTTTTTATTAGGCTCACATGAGTCTATATAAGAATTTAATTGGATGTAGCTGGTTAAAAAACAATTGAGATATTGTGTAGATCTTAAAATTTTATTCAAGCGAAATTACAATTGGAAAAGTAATATTTGGCGTAATTACTTGCAAATCAGAAATTCAAGATGATGGAAACGTTTTAGATGACATCTTTGTGTACTGTGGTCCAGCTGGAACTCAAGTCTATAACAGATCCATTCACGGAATGACGGGATTTGGATGCAATAACGTTTTAAACGTAGTTTAGTAGGGAACGTCAATAAAGTACAAATTTATATTCAATTAAGGGGTAAGGTCGCCTTCACGACCAAAAATCAATGCATATATTAGGGATTTTCTTAAATGAAAACCGAAGAATGTTGAGCAAATTCATAATAATAGCTTCAATAAGTTTACATTAGTGTGTTTATTAAAATTTTCTCGAATTTTTTAATGGAGGAATAACGTCAGTATAGTCATTTGAACGAAGCCTCTCCGACAAGTACAACTGGTATGTAGTGGGCACAATTCTCGTCTTATTGCCATGAACTAGATTTTTTTTTTATTATAAATAGGCAATTCCGAATTGTCTGAAAACTGCGAAGGATTCCGCAAAAAATCACGTTTTCATCTATGTTTCTGATTATTCTAATTGTTATAAAAAAAGTATTTCTTCTAACGTGAAAATCCTACGTCACGCATAAGCTGATAGATTTACGAAAATTTTAAAAAACGTCGTTTCGAGAAAAACCGGTTTAAAGTTTTCGAACACGACTCCAACCGCTTGAAAGCGCATGGCTCAAGAGTCAAAAAATCATTTTGCCGATCGAATTGTCCTAAATAAGGTAGCATTTCGAGGAAAAAAAAGAAGCGATTTTCCAAAAGTTCAAAGGTGGCGGATAATTGTTTTGAATACAAAATTTTGCCACCCTGCCAAATATAGATAGAATGAGTTTTACTTTAAAATGGTATACGCTTTACAAGGTGACGCTTAGCAGTTCGCAAAATGCTGATTTAATTTTTGTATGGTAGCTATATGAATTAGTAGATCAAACTTTAAGCAAACTTCACAAAAATGTTTAACATGGAAGTAAATAAAACTGGCATATATTTGGTGAAGGTATCAGTTTTACAAGGTGACGCAAATCCGTGCAGAATGCTGGTTCATTTGTTGTCAAACGATTCATGGCTTAAAATATATAGTTACTAGGTGGGCTAAAAAATTCGTAGGCTAATATATAAAAACACATTTTTTTTTTTGGCAAAATTCGATTTAATTATTCAACATAGTTGCCATTGAGGGCGATACACCGAATATAGCGATCTTCCAACTTTTTGATATCATGTTTATAATACGATTTCTCATTGCCTGCTTTTCGGTGATCACCTCTTCATTGGAGCTAAATCTATTTCCAGCGAGCATACTCTTGAGGTCTGAGTACAGAAAAACGTCGCTGGGGGCCAGTTCTGGAGAATACGGTGGATGCGAAAGCGATTTGAAGCCAAAAAGTAATTTTTTCGCCAGTGTTTAACAAACACAAAATTCGTTTTTAACCATGTTTTTCATAATAACAAAAGTAGCTTCACTTAGAACGGTGTATATCATTAACCAATATTCTGAAAGCTGTCAAATTTATACACGAATTTTTCGAAGGATTGTACTAACTAAAACTCTAGTGGATATAATTCTAGTAATGTTATATTTGGGTCAGCCCACGAACTTTTCAGCCCACCTGTTATGTCGTAGAGCATTCACTTTGATAGAATATACTCCGAATTATGAGTGTTTAACAACCTAACCAACAGATGGCCCACCTTATACTATTGCGATTTTTATCGCAAGCATCCAAATTTCTTTTTTTTTATCAGTTTTGAGCAAATTGTTCATGCAAAATTAGCTTACCAAAAAAACTTTCCATTTTTTTCAGCTTAGGATGGCTGAAAAGGTCGGTGGTAGCTTTTCTGCGTATACCATTTGTATTTACAAGACATTTTGACAACTTGCGTAAGTTCTAAGAGACTCCAAAGAATTATTCTTCAGCTCATGGCTGCTATTTTTTGGAAATACTATTATATATCTTTACAACCTTTTTTTTATGAATCTCTTTATCTATTTCAAAAATGGTTGATTAATGTTTATATCTTTAAAGATTTTCTTTGTAATCCGTTTTGTTTATGACATTATCATCCTTGGCGCTACAGCTATATGCTCAGATTCGGCGTTTCGAACAAAATTTCTCCAAAAATCTGTATCCTTTGCAGCTCCCTTCCAACTCAACTTTCACTTCATTAATTCAAAGTGCTCGGTTTCTCCCAACTACTCATCTTTCATCAAGTTTATTGAAGCAAATTGTTTTTAAAAATTGTGTTGCGCCCCACCAATGTGATTGTGACTTAACTTAGACAGCTTGACTTCTTAGATAACCCCCTCAGCGCTTCGTTGGTGCGAACGCGCTAATTATTGGAATCTATCCTTATACAGACCAAGCATTCTTCTTAAACATTTTCTTTCTATCCTCTCTATGACTCCTACATATGTCTGATTTCCTTAGAGTCCACGACTCTCATCCTTACTTTAGTATTGATAGGATCAATGCTTTATAAATCCGTATCATTAAGGTTTTGTTGAGACGGCGTGACTTGAGGAACGTTGAAAGCGTGAAAAATGTGAAGTTCGCAGACTTAATTCTTTCTCTGATTTCGATTAAGCAGTCGTTCGTGGAACGGATGTACGAACCAAGATGTGAAAACTGGTCGATAACTTCGAGTTTATACTCGTCTATGGTTATATTTTGTCCAAAGCGCCGAGCTCAGTGTGAATTTCCAAATTGTTCATATACTTTGAAAGAATATTATTCAAATGATTTGGACACATCATAAACTAGTGATGGGATCGGGACGGTCTTCGAAAAAGTTTGCCTGTTGCGCGGTAAAAACTCAAAAAAGTTCGGGACTGATGGGATTTCTTTAAATTCGCAAACTTTTCACGGATTCCAAAGTAAATACCTTATTTTTTGTATACTAATTTTATTTATTTTTCTCAGCTCTAAATGAGGGCAATCTTACAATGAATTGGTAATTTCTGAAGACATTTAGTGTTGTTTTTGAGTTCTATATACCCTGTACCTGAAAATAAGAGCATTATAAATTCGTGCTAACATATGTAACATAGTACAGGAGGCGCCAGAGACCCTTCACTGTTAAATCCAATATGCGCAGAAAAACTCCATATAATTAATAGAGAAATATGTTAATAAAATGTTAAAAGATTTCAATGAGCAGCCATGTTACACGATTGCCCGAAGATAGACCACAAAAGAAAATTTTGAGAGGTATAGAGGTCGAGATTGATCTACGAAGAACTGGAATCACTAATTGGAAAGACAATACGAGAGATAAAGAAGAGTGAGGTTTAGGTTCTACACGGACTGTCAACATCTTGGAAGAATAAAAATTAATACTTAAGTTCGATGCCAATTGTTAACTTTTCCATATATAGGTATATCATGGGTAACTTAGGTTGTGTAGACAGCTCAGATGGTGACTGAGATCACCCAGAGACCATAAAGTCCATTGTGTTCACCAATTTAAAAATGGGGGGAAAAGGAATTGAAGAAATGGAGTGATTGTGGAGGAGGATCCAACTCTGTAGGACATCCTTAATCGCCAAAGTCTCTTATGTTGCAAAACTATTTTGAGAATTCGAGGAAAGCACCCAGATTCGCTATGGGCACATAGGCTAGACTAGCCAGATCCTTAAAAAATGGTTTACCCAGATGCTGGGTTCGTCTTTCTAAGAAGCGCCAGGCAGTTGCATAGCAGGTGTCGTATGCTTTCTGTCTCTTCCTCATCTCATGGGTAACGTGCAACCTCTTAGTGCTGTTTTTATGGAAACGCAGGAGTTCAGATGTTCGCTTTGGATCATATTTCGGCCAGAGTGCTCGGGAGATGTGACAACCGGACACCATGTCCCATTCTCTTTCCGCCAGACCTCTAGCCGATTCCCTGATTTGCGATATGACGCCCTGTAATGGTCTTTTAATGTCCGTAGCCGCTAGATATCATACTTTTGTATCTCTTTATTTCAGAGAGACACAAAAAATGAAGTTGAGCATTGCATCACCTTCTTGGATGCTTTCTGTCTTTACCTTATCTTCTGGGTAACGTACAATCTTTCAGCCATATAGCCTATGGTGCAGTGCCCCGATACAACGCCTACCAACATCCTAGTCCTGTTTTTATGGAAGCGCAGGAGCTCAGATGTTCGCTTTGGCTCATATTTTGGACAGATATGACAACCGGACACCATGTCCCATTCTCTTTCCGCCAGACCTCTTGCGATACGATATCCTGTAATGGTCTTTTTACGTCTGTAACCGCTAGATATCATATTATTTTATCTCTTTATTTCAAAGAGACACAAAAAATACAGTTGAACATTGCGCCACCTTCTTATTATTGGTACCATGAGGGGTTTATAGTTAATTCACAAAATGTGTAGAAGGAAGAACTAAATCATATATCGACCTGAATCGAAAAAAGGTAGCTGCAGGGTTTGCGAGATGTAGTAACCTTCCTGTTGCATACATTACACAAATCTACTTTGTACCCTAACCGACTCTAAGAGCATAGAACATCAAAAGCCTCTAAAAAAAAAGTAAATTCCAAAGAGCAGCAATACAGCGGAAATATTTCACTTAAGTTATTTGCCCAACCAAGTCAGCAAAAGTTCCAATATGTCTGTAAAGCCTCAAAAATTGACACAAATAAATCGTCAAATATCAGCGCTCAGCTCAGCTTGTATCCCGGACTCGGAAGAACTCATCCCCAACAGTTTATCATGTCCGCCAGGAATAATTCAACTTTGCTTATTTCACACTTCAATTTCGTAGGTAAACAAACTTTTCAATATGGCCACAAAAAGAAAAAAAAAAATAAAGCAGAGGCAGAAAAAAAAAAAAAATCCAAAGGCGAGTTAAATCAACAAAGTTGCGGCGGGAAGCAGCAGCAGGAGTAGAGCAGGAGCAGGAGTCGCAGCCAGGAGTGGTCTGGGCCACCTTTAGCAGTCAAGTAAAAGCAAACAAATAAAAATGATGAGCAGCAATATTTGTGCTCCCAACAACAACAACAATGGGATTCCTTGGGGCATATTTTGTGGTTTTTGTTGTTGCCACTTTGGCATTGCTTTTTGTTATTGTAAAAAGTTTTACTCTACTTACTTTCAGCTTGGTTATTATTGTTGCTGTTGTGCCAAATTAAAGCACAAATTGTGGCCAAGTTATGTTGAGTTAGGAACGAGGCAACCAAGAAAAACCAAAAAAAAAAGTCAGTACCAACTAGCCACAAGGGTCATTTTTGGCCAATGCCAAAAGCCGGGGCACATAAGTGCCGCATACTTTTCGAACCGCTCTTGAAAGTGTCCTTGAGGAGTCTTATAAATATTATTATCATCATTGAGTGCATGTTTAGCTCCTTGCAGGGTGTGAACGTATGTTTGTGTGAGTGTGCGTGTGTGTGTGTGTGTGTGTGTGTGTTTGTGCCACTTGAGCGCGCTCAAGTTAAGCGTTTGTTGTTGTTTTTGCCTCCGGCTTAAAGGACGACAAGTCTGCCGGTATCCATACACTGAGTCGTCCGTCCTATCCAGTTGCCCTCCATCCCACCCAAACTAGACGAACGCAGCGCACTTGAGGTGGCAAAAGTTTTGCTAATAAGCCAACTGAATAGTATGAAAAAAAAAAATAAGCAGGATAGTTACTTTTGTTTGTGTCCAAGTAGCTGAGAAAAACGTTACCAGATAATACTCCAAGAGCACGTTGAAAGTTTGGCTAATATTGGCTAAAAGAGCTGCACAGTTAATAGCGTAATGCTAGAAGTCTTTGTAGTATAAGTAGAAATCTAAGCTAATCCAGGGCTATTTATTAAGCTAATCCAAAGAATATCCGCCGCTTTTAATACAGCTTATGGAAAGAATATGGCTAATAAAAATTATATTTAATTTTTGATCGTCTACAACTATTATTAAATTAAAAATTATTAAGCCCGAATTAGTAGGTTTTGGAACATGCCGACTATTATAGACCCTACAGGCTCGATGAAAGTTGGACAGGGGGAATCCCCCGGGCCCGGTATTATAACTGTCGTACTGTCGTGATTCTAGCTAAAGTCGTAATTGAGGGGTCGGTACATCTCTCCCCGTGACCGGATTTTCTCTCGAGTGCCCTGCTTATATAGTAACAGCTTATCCAAATTTGACGCGCTTTGATTATTTAGTTGATTGTAAAGACTTTATCGGGACACGTTTAGTTCCGAACTCGCTTTTGGGATCATATTTCTTGAGATCAAGGGACCTTCATCTTCAGAGCTGTGCTATAGATGCCACTACCACCCACTACAGCGAGCAGGAAATTTATTGGAGTCTTTAATTTTAGAAGGGTCATCCTTATTATAACATGAAAATTATTTAGAGTCTTCACTCTGGGTGGACATAGTCTGCTATTCAAATGGTCTGCTTTCCTATATCCGCCGAACTAGATTAATTTATTCTCAAGTTGGTGATTTTTATCTTAACAACACACTCGAGATATCTGGGCATTATTGTGGTTTAAGAACTTATTTTCAGCAAAGATATGAGAATAAAAATAAAAAAAACAATCCATATCCGTTCATTAACCGCAAATCGAAACTTTTAAAGGATAACAAACTAATTTTCTTTAAATCAATATTTTTATTGTTTATGTTATATGGCTGTGAAGTATGGGGAAGCAATTCCAAAATTAATTTAAAAAGTTTCAAACAGCACAAAAAAAATTACGCAGTACAAGTTATGACAAGTTCCTACATTTGTCCGATTGTCTAGATCTTGCCGTTTGTTGGGGTTACTTGCAATTTTGACTTATTATCATATCCAACGGCTAGAATAGGTCCGATTAGTCGAAAAAAATGTCGCCAAAGACTCGTACAAGTTATTTTCAATAGGTTCGGAAATATAAAAGACTTTAAACTAAACCAGTTATTTAACTGGAGATCCTTGAACGGTTAGAAAACGCTGGTGGCTCCATCACGATAAGGCAATGGAGCTAGGCTATGTAGCTCCAGCAGGGGCTACCTTATTCGATATCATATCATAACGCTGCCTCAGACGCCTCACCTTCCGTTGACCCGCCTCAAAACCGTCCCGAAAGGATATTCTTTTCGATGCTTTGATGGAAGCAGACAGTGGCCAGTAACTCAAAAGCATTCCAGTTGTCGTCTTCCATGAAGCATACCAAAAATAGGCAATCGTGAAGTATTATATTGAGCAGTGTTTGTAAAGAACTAAATAAATTTAGAGGAATAATATTAAAGCAAGAAGACAATTTTGAAATATTTGGAAAAACTACTTATGAGGTGTAAAATAATAAAATATGGTAAAAAATGGCACAAAACCATTTATTCGAATCGGCAAAACTTCTTTCCATCTTATAAGCTTAAAGGGAATTTTTTTTACTTAACATTTTCTTTAGATTGAATTTAAGCACAAATATAACTTTTTGTTTTTTGTCAAAAGTAATCTACTTCAAAGCTTATAAAGTAGATTTTATTCATAAGGCATTTTCGAAGCAAGCAGTAACAAAAATTTACGAAAATAAAATTTAGTTTGAATCCGCTACAATATTTTTGAGCTGCTCTATTAGCTCCGGTTCTCTACAACTGTAAGCAGCAGTCAGCGCAAAAATCTGGGTATATACTCTCTCATAGCGATAGTATTTGGCCCGATCCTATCTATACAGCTGGGGTAGTTGTGGAACCTTTTGCACGCTTTGTTTGAGGAGCTCCCATCAGCTGTTGTACGCATATGCAGTACCCTGGAAAAATAACGATGCCTAAGGAGAAAAAGCCAGCTCGCGGTCAGAAGGAAAGGATGGCGCCATATAATAAAATTCAGAAGGATGATGGCACTAATACCTCTTCACGATTTTTGTGCCCAATATGCTTGGAAGTAGGCACAGAGCCAACAGTCGCCAGTTGCGGACACGTTTGCTGCAATCAGTGCCTAGATCTCTATATATATTTCCGTTGGAAGTGCCCAAAATGCCTTGCACCACTATAGGATTAAGAGCTCATTCCTGTTGACAAGGGACATGAGTTATTTTTATTTTATTAATTAGTTTATATTTGGTTAAAAAATAAATGTTGTCCCTAAAACAAAGTGATTTATTTGGATTGGTTATTTTTTAGTAACATTCAGCAACAGGACTTTGGATCCGCTAAAAATATGGCAACAGCGCCGGGCTCAGGAGGCAGAAGGTGTAGACCCCGTAACATTAATCACCTCTGGGTGGACATGAGCAGCTATTTGTTAAGTCTGCTTTCTTATATCCCCGACCAAGATAAGTTTATTCTCAATACCAGCCGCACCAAAGACGATTCGTTGTACTGTATCTATTCGGAATAGTATTTCGTTCGACATTTTCCAACTGCATAGTCGAAATGCCGACGGGTTTCCCGGTAGATTTCAAAAGCTCGGTAGTTGATATTGTATATTGCCCGTCTTTGCAATCTTTGTACCTTCCCTCGCCATTCAGCAACATGCGTCATCTCTTGAAGCAACGCTAAGCCTTTAAGTTTTATGTTACCAGGACAGTGAGGATATCCAGACATCCGAGTATGATCGTCGCACCATAAATCAAAGTGCTTAATGAAACGATCCCGCCTAAGCAAGCATGATCATTTGTTTTGAGGGTTCAAAAGGAGTCATCCATATCGAATTTGTGCCACAGGGACCAACTTTAAATGCAATTTTTATCTGGAAGTCCCACGCAACGAATCCACGTCAGTCCAGCCATTGCAAAATGCTGGTGGCTCAATTACGGTAAGTCAATGAAGCTAAACAGCCTTTCCAGCTGGGGACAACCAGATTCGACCCCACATCATAACGCTGCCTCAGACACCTAACCTTCTGTTGACCCGTCTCAAAACCGCCCTGAAAGGTCAATTCTCACGGTCTGATGGAAGCAGACAGTGGCCGGTAACCCAAAAGCATTCCAGCTGTCGTCTTCCATAAGGCGTACCAAAAATAGGCAATCCCGCTGGCAGCGCTGAGTGGACGAAGATTCAAAATAATTATTTTTTATTTGCCGCAGTACGACTTCTTTATAATCAGACCCCTAGGGTTTAATATATGGAAACATTGGAGAGAAGCTCTCTTCTTGGTTCCTGGGCCGATAGCCTTAACTAGTCTTCTAGATGCATTCGCTCCAAACCATGCCCAGTAAATGATAGCTGCAGTTATCAGTTTGGCTATGTACTGCTTGCGTTTGGAATTATCCTGTTGACCCCAAGACGTTAGATTCCTTACATCTTCTCCACGTGAATACGATCATTTTAGTGTAGCTTTCTCAGTTAATCAGTCTTCATCTTTAGAAGCTTCTGACTTTTAAGTATAGTCCAGCGGCCGATTACGAATTCCATGATTTGTCTTTTGCAAAATCATTATCGTCCAAATTTGTATGCAACATCTTTCTGTCCCCTTCTTGAAATCGCAATAAATTCTTTTCTACTTATTTTCACCGAAAAATCAAACCAAGTACATTTTCTTGTAATTATGCACTGTACCTTAAATTACCATATAGGTTAACCAAGATATCGTAAGCAAACTTGAAGTTTATTAATTTTTAAGAGTAATATTAGAGGATTTCTTAAAATCATTCACGCCCAACTTTAACGTACTCAATCTTTTTTAGGTTTTCTCTTAATATGTTAATCTTCTTTAGGAACTTCTTTCTTTAAAACCAAATCAATTTGATAAAATATAAAAGAAAAAACCATACTATTTTTGAATAACTAAAAAAAATACACGGCGCGCAAATTAGATTTCTAGAAAATATGGGGAATATACAGTGGAACGATACATAAGCTTTATTCATAAGTATTGCCACGTGCCATCTTACTTATTTAAAGAGATTTTGTTTTCTTTAGCATTACATTGTTGTTACAGGCCCGTTGCGAGAGGGGGCAAAAGTTGGGATTTCCATGGGGCCCGAAGTTTTTTTTTTGGCGCCCGGTGCAATTACTGTTGTACTAATGTGATTCAAAAAAGATGTAATAGAGTGGCCGGTACACTTCTCCCCCGCGCTCAGATTTTCTTTCTACGTCCCTGCCCACAAGTATTAATTTTATGCGTTGTCAAATGGTATTAGTTTACTTTAAAACTTATAAAGTAGCCTTTGATTCATAAAGCATTTAAAATCGTACAAAATATATTAACAACGTACAATTTCGTCGTAAAGATACCAATTTTGTAAAAATAATCCATTTGCTAAGAAAATCTAACGCTAGCAAAATGTCAAAAACTCCAGAGAACGCACGTGATCTTGCAGCAAAGGCTGGTCCCGATACAAAGGTTGTACAAAAGGATGCCAGTACCAGCACCGACCTCCCTTTTGTTGTGTTGCAGTGCTGTTCCTGTTTGAATGAAGCCATGATGCCGGTGTCCACACGATGCCGTCACCATTTTTGCAAAATTTGTATTAAAGCCTGGTTGCGTATCCATCGATCGTGCCCCAAGTGCGGCGAAGTAGTTAATGGCGAAGAAGAGCTACTGTATGTGGATATATCAGCAAACTTTTTACTTTGTAGTTCCACAGATTGATTTATGTTAAGAAATTTATAATTATAATGTTAGTAGAAGAGTTGGGGCTGCTACAAACAATCTAATTCCAGAAATATGCTTTTTATTTATTGGCAAGAACGTTACAGGAGCAATCTTAAATATAAGCGATAATCCCTTTGGTATACGAAGCCTTAGCCATATCTAAGACTATTTAAGCACCCAGCATATTTAATTAATTTCAAAGTCCATTTTAAATAGCTGCCAAACGTATTAAAGGAATTATTGTATATAAAAAAAAAAAAAACCTCTAGCTCTCTCCAAAAAAAAGTAAAGTTATAATAATGCTCAGGGAAAGGCGCATAAACTACAACAAGCAAATAGATTAAGGGCTCTACAAACGTCGAAATGTCACCAAGGCGGATGAGGCAGGCTGAGCAGCATCCGACAGAGAGATGGACAAATAGCTTGGCGCATAAAGCTCTGGCTACAATAAAACACACATACTTATTAGCACTTTTTATAGGCAGTCAGACAGTGAGAGGACGTTGGACAGGAGCGTGGAGCGGAGCAGCCTGCAGCCTGATTTGTAATTCTCAAGGCGCTAAAGTTGACACAAAATGGCCCTGGGAAAGTAACAGTATATATAAGTGTGGGAGAGGGGAACGGGGATGGTGCCGTGCTCATAAAAAAGCGCAGCGCAGCTTTCAATGTAGCTACCGTAGAAATTTTTAGAGTTGCCCATAAAAATCCATAGAAGATACGAGCAAGTTCTGAAAGTCGTTCTCGTTCACGTCGTCGTCGTCATTGTCGTCCTGCTGCTGTTCCTCTGTGCACATTTTGAACTTCAATCCCGTGCTCCGAGTTGCTGCTTATGTCCTGTCCTCTGTCCTTGTTCTTTGCCTTCTGAGGCTGTTGGAATAGTTGAGCGCACAAAGAGCGAGGCAAACTTTTTTTGTCTAAAGCAGCTCGTAAAAATGCCCAAGTGAATAATAATAATCATCACACACACAGATACACAAGCATACTACTGCACTCACACTCACACTCACACTCACACTCACACACACACACTCACACTCATATATATGATTGCGGCCACATGTGAACGCTTTCCTACTGTCCACATTTGTAGCTTGAACTTAGGATGCCTCAGCCTGGCAAAAGGGCAGTGGAGCTGATGTCTTTTGGAATGGCCTGCTGGGTTTACTGGGCCGTTGGGCTGTTGGGCTGCTGGGATGTCATTCCTTGTACAAGCCTTGTTAGTTCAACAAAAACTAAACGAAACTTTTATTGTCTGTGAACGAACGAACGAAGGAATGAATTCCTTGCGCCAAGTAGGAAATAATTAAGCGTAATTGAGTTAAGTTATTTCCGCTTGCAGTTTCTTGGCGCACAATTTGCTCATTTCAGACGTTCAGAGAGATTCCAGGCACTTTATGCTTTAAGTGATTTGTTCTAAAACTCAAAACGATGATTGTTACAATGACAATGACAATGACAACAGTGGGACCAGGGCTGCAAACAATACAAACCCAAATGCAGCATAATTCGTGGTTCAATGATAATAAACCATGCACAACGTGTGCAATGAAAGCGGAAACGGAAGTAGTGTATAAATATGGCTATGGGGCATTTATCGATTACTCTTAATGCATGAGCGCACAACTCGCATAATGTTGATAATGAATTTTTTTTTGTCAATAATTTAAATGAATTAATTAATTGAATAGTGGGGGCAAGGAGTTTGCTTTTGGGGCAGTGGTATCAGCAATACAAAAAACGTAACAGAAATGCTCAATTAAACAATCGGTATCGTTATCGATAGAGGGAACAGTGAACATATTGGTCAATAGACAAAGAACTGAGCTTAATAAGAAAGTATGCGAAGTGAAATATGAGACCATTTTGGAATCACTCAGGCGTCTTGATTCATTGTCTAAAAATTATAGAGCCACGTTATGGGGATCAGGTACAGATCTTAGAATGAAGGGGTTAAAGCGTTGCAGATTTAGAAAATCTTGTCGACTAGCTTTATGAAAACTCTTTGTTAGATGAAGTGTTGGAAGAACTAAATACTATTTCTAATCAAAAATCATCAGAATTCGACCAGATTGACGACTCTTAATTAACGTATACTAGTGAGCCCGGCAGACGTTGTCCTGCCCAAACTTTTTGAATACTCTTAAAGCGAATAAACATCGTAATGGACTCTAGTTAGCTTATCTGGAAAAATATAAGATTTTAAGATGAGTTAGCAGCTCGATTCAAAATTGCATCATTATTAGTGGAATGTCGCGCTTCACGGGTCTGTCTCAACCGAATTGTTTCACGTTCATTACAATCTTCTGATTCAGATTCAGAAATGTGTATATCTTACGAACCAATCAATACACACAAACACATCGCTTAAAACCTCCGCATTGACAACCTCTAACACACGTAAAAATCAGATTTGAAATTCATCGACGCATTCATGAGAACACCCGTAACACGTTAAACATAAGTTTCATTTATACATATATATATAGATTATGTTATGCTACGTTTTTCAGATCTATCTAATTCAATGGTAATGTGCGTAGAGAATAATAATATATCCTTGCTTTAGTATACTGAATATACACTCATGGACAAATTAATAGGTGTGAATTTTTTTTTGTGTTCAACAGCTTATTTTGCATATATTTTTCCACCAACAAAAAAAGAGAACGCAATGAGAATTTCATAACTTATACTAATCATAATATAATAAAAAAATCATTTGCCTTAAAAGCTTTCAAATAAAATTCAATTCAATTCATTTATTCATCCAAAATTCAATTTTTATTCATAATTATAATTACAAGATTGTTATGAGTTTTATCAAAGATATTACAGCAAATTAAGATTTATTTATATTACAATAATAATTTTTTACAATAAAGTATAAATATTTTTAAAGGTAAAAAGGGAAAACCTTCATTTGACAACCAAAAATATATAAAAATCAAACACTAATTGAAAAATTAATGTATATGGTTGACTATTTTCACAAAAGTCGACAATATATCATTAATTTCAGTTTGGTAAATTTCAGTTGTTAGTATTTAAGTACTTATGATATCTCTCTGCATTGTCTAATTATGTCATAAGAAGAGTTTGTTATTTTGTTTAAATAGTTGAGGTTCTGTCTCATGATGAAATCTGTGAATTTTTCATATCCTGTTTCGAGGTGCAACAAACGCGTGGAATATCTCCAGGGCTTGTTGTTAATAATTTTCAGACATTTATTTTGTATGATCTGCATTTTTTCCAAATGACTGTTAGCAGCTTTACACCATACTGGAGAGGCATATGATAAAATTGGTCTTATAACGCATTTAATTAATTAAGTTTTTATTCTTGAAATTTAGGAATGATCGTCGATGTAAGAGTGTCCACAGGGCTCTCAGCGATTTTATTTCCTTTACACAAGTTTCGTCTATATGTTTTTGGAAACTGAGTTTTTTATCGAGAATGACACCCAAGTATTTGACGTGGTTCTGGATAACAATATTATTATTTTCAAATTGTAGTTGTCTTAATGGAAGCCGCTTGTTCGTAAATGGTTTATCTAAGCATTTTGCAAAATCCAATTTGATATTTCACCGGAAACCGGCATTATATTTCGTGACTATTTAATTTCGGACAAGTTGCCCGAATTCAGGTTTTTCGTCGATTATACGACATCCAAACGGCAAGAAAATTGGTTATGATCCGTAAATATAAATAAAAATAACTTTTAGAGTTGTCAAACAATGTTTTTACCTTACGGGAATCAAAGAAATTGCAATTAATCGCATTGTCAAAATACTTTTGACCACCTAAAAAATCATCTTACATTAAAAATAAAATATTAAAAAAATTCAAATCGTTATTAGGTCAATTTTTTGCTCACTTAAAGCCCATTATATATTCTATCTCTCAAAAGTAAAATGAATTTCGTAACTTCTCTCAGTTTGAAGATAAAGGCGGTAATACATTTCGCATAGTTTAGTCAAAATACTTTTGGCCTCTATTGTATATAATTATTGTATTAGATTAATTTTGACTACAAATATAACTTATTGTTTCTTGTCAAAAGGTAATGAAAAGTTTACTTAGAGGTTTATGAAGTAGTCTATTATTCATACGCCATTTAGAACTCAAACAGTCAACGTAAAATTTTTGCTAGACAGTATAAAATTTTTTTGAGCATATTCTCTTCCCAAATATTTTCAACGATGGTGTTTAATGGAAACCCAGCTCGAGATTTGAAGGACAATGCGGCTCCCTACATAACTCGGAAAGATGCTGGCACTAACACTTCCGTGCCGTTCTCCGGATTAAAGTGTCCTGTATGCTTAGAATTAGCAATAGAGCCGACAGTGACCCGTTGCGGGCACTTGTTCTGTAAGGAGTGCCTGAGTTGGTGGTGGTACCTACGTCGCACATGCCCTAAGTGCCTTCAAATAGTATATCCTGAAGATTTTGTTGCGATTGATTACAAAAATTAACTGTTTGCTTTATTAAAAAAAAATTCATATTTCTGTGAATTATAAATAATCACGTTTAGTTGCTGTTAAAAAAACAAACTGATTTATTTCGAATGGTTCTTTTTTAGTAATATCGAAAAACAAGATTTTGTATCCGACAAAAACACTGTCCTTCCACTGATAAGAGTGTCACAATTGGAAGAACCTCTCTTGATTCACGAAAACCTAGAAGTATAAGAATCCGTGCAGCAAAATTTTTGATAATCTTTTTAGCGTTTTCTTGGGCTCCTAACACATAACCAAATACTAATCCATCGAATTTCGAATCGTCAACAACAATCTTTAGTACGGACTATATACCTTGATCAAAATTTTACGAGAATCACCCGATTAGATCTCTTTTTTTTATAACGTTGGTATTCCTAATAAAATGCACTTTCCAGCAAAATATTACATCCAAAATTAAAAGTTTTATCGAAAGATTCAATTTTTGTACAAATGAACAAGAGCACAATTGAAAATAGAAGATGACACAGTCCGTCGCAGATGACTTAGGAGTATTTGAGAGTAAGGTACTTCGTGAGTTGGTTAAAATATAATTTGCATTCAATTTAACAAAGATTTAATTAGTCTTTTGAACGATTAAGTTGTGCATATAGACGAAAAAGCTTTGAGTAAAAATATTTGAATGTGGGAATTAAAAAAAAGACTAGCTTAAAACCAAGGGGCTGTGGACACAAACTCAATCGTGTTGATAGAGTTAGTAAATATGAAACACAGTCCAATATCCGTCATCTATAAACGGACTTTTCTTTCATATTCGGCAGAAGATTACTAATTTAGCGACGTGCCAGAAATCTATTTCGAGGAAGTTTTAGCACAACTCCAGCTTATACAGATGTCAGATACCTCTACAAACTAAATTTCATAACACACTCTTCTAGCCATAAATTTAACGGATAATAGTCAAGCTTATAGAAGACTTAAAGGTCTTCAAGTCCTGGATCTTTCAAGCTGATTTTAATTAACAATTGTATTTTTTTTTTATTTTACTACTAGTTTGCATATATCACCTGCTCTCAATGGAGACTAGCTGCAGCTCTTATTGTTTCATTAATTTTAAATAATTAACTGATTGTTTTTAGGACAGATTGTAAATAAAAAGGAAAAATTAATATAGTCGGGTCGGTGCTTATCAGTGTAATACCCTTTAAATTTTTTTTTTTTTAAAAAAATTGTATTCCTGCAGATTCCTTCTAAGAATTTTCCAATTCGAGCATTGTTTTTTTGTGCCAAAAACTACTTTCATACCTTTAAGTTCTGTAAATTTGTACCGATTTTAATGATTCAATTCAATTTAAAGTACATGCACTCATGGACAAAATAATAGGTGTGAATTTTGGTATAATGCTCTTATATCCCAGTTAATACCCTGTGTATCCGCCATTATTTTGCAACACTTTAGCCATTCTTGTGGGCATAGATGAAATTAGCTTCCTACATGTTCCGATTGGAATATTGTACCAAGCTCTTTGGATATTTTCCCATAGTTGGGTTTTATTTTGGCAAACAGTTTTTCCGACTTCTTTTTTAAGCTCTCCCCAGAGGTTCTCAATGGGATTGAGGTCTG